>PVJO010003777.1:0-118149 GCA_004026905.1 Hystrix cristata | reverse complement strand
AAGGACTCAAAAAACAACAAATGCTAGCAAGGTTGTGCAGAAAAAGGAAACCCTCTCTGCTGTTGGTGGGAATGTTAACTAATACATCCATTATGAAAATCAGAATGGAGATTCTGCAAAAAAACTAAAAATAGAAATTCCATTTAATGCACCTATACCTCTACTGGGGATCTTCCTAGAGGAGTTTAAGTCATATTACAGTGATACATGAACACCTACACATGTAGCAGTGTAATTCACAATATCTGAATTGTAGCAGGGGCGTGTATGTCCATTAACAGATAAATGGATAAAGAAAGCATTTCATATGCACACAATGGAGTAGTGCTTAACCACATAGAAGGATAAATCTATGCCACTTTTAGGAAAATCAATGGATCTTGAGACCATAATGGTGAGTAAACTAAGTCAGACAGAGAGGAATAAATACCACATAGCTTCTTTTATATAAAACCCAAAACATAAATATTGTACAGTAAAATGAAGGAAAGACGGCAGGAAACATGGAGTTTGACTTTGTGGAGATGGGAAAGGGATCTGGGGAAGGAGAGAGAGGGGGAAGGTAGTGGGGGATGGGAAGTAAAAATGATCAAGGTATGATACGTATGCAGACCAATTCCCCCATATTTGCTATACATGGTAGTTATTATGTGTAGCAAACATATGCCAGCAATTAAAATAGGGAAACAAATGTTAACTTGCACGTATGTAAAAGCACCATGAAAATAAAAGTTATTAAGATCATGTAGGGACAGGGGTCCCCTTAGATAGGGAAAAGATAAGGTAAAGGCCTCATTGGACATTATTAAAAATTAATAGACAATTTTGACCTCTATAGCCACACTCTGAAAGATGGAGACACCTATAATCCAATAGTTAGAAGGATAAAGGCAGCTAGAGTCCAAAAGTTAAAGAGACAAAGTCAAAGGAACTAGTTTGGGGAAGGCCCCAGGTAGTGTGACTAAGATAAAAATCACAAATTTCCCCTTTATTTGACCCTTACATTTACATAACCTGGCCCTAAGGCGCCCACCCATAATCTTACTCTCTACCAAAGGACCAAGAAAGGTCACATGGCTAAGAGAAATCCGAGGCAAAGGTGACGGGGAGCCAGTCACAATCCAAGGGCCAATGCAAGGAAAAACCCAATGAAAGGGACTGCAGAGAAAGGCCCACGAGTATTTCACTTTCAAATGCTCCTACTCACTGAGTAGCTATCATCTCTGTTTTCCCCCTTTTTCACCATCTTTAAATAAATAGTCTTCTCTTAGTTTAAAATCGGTTTCTTTAATTTTTTTACTGTAGTTGGGTTGATGATTGCTGGGAGCTGCAATTTCTAGCAGGGCAGCACCTCATGGTCCACCTCCTGACATAACAGTCAGAACAAATGTTTGGCTAGGGGGACATTTAAGGAGAGGAAATGTGATAATTTCTCAATTTTTAATGGTAAGGACGTGGGCATTTCATCAGCAATGATGAATCATTTATTCAATCGTTTTAGTTCTGTATTGAATCTAGATCTTTGACTCGTCAAAATTTTCTTATACAGAAGGGCACTAAACGGAGAGTCCCATCAAAACACACAAGTTGGAATCACACTTAGTTTAGAAGTACTGAGGTTAGAAGTTCTGAAGGTTAGCTGGGGAACGACGGCCTCCTTGGCTGCTGGTGTGGAAGGACTCGAAGCATGCATGAGTTTTCTAGTAGATAAGATGCCTTTGAAACTCACTGAATTATCATTCAGCTGATGAGAACTTTCTCAAAAATGCCAAAAGCAAAACAAAACAACTGGACAAATCAAACTACCTTGTGGTTATAGGCAACTGAATTGTTTAATTTGAATAAATCAATGTGAAACCAATAAACACCTAACATTTTCATTTTGACCTGTGCAAATGGTTACATTGTGACCAGGGATATCCTATGCGTTTGGGGCTTTTTGATTTGAAAAAAAAATGTCATATGCCAAATATCTCTAGTCTGTTGGTCTGGAAAATATGTATCTTCCCTTCATCTTCTTTCACTTCTGTAGTGAGTTTGGTATAATTGTTTATCTCCTTCCTTTTTTATCACACCATCCCTCACTTTCTCCCATTCCTTAATTCTTCCCTTCCCTTCCTTTCTCCTTCTTTCCTTCCAAAATGAGAATCACTATAACACAAGAGAATAGTATATATTCTATAATTATATGTGTTGGGAAGAAAATATCATTATCCTATTTCATTAACAGCCCATCTAAAAGGAGAATTCTTCTTCATACCCTATTCCCAAATAATTACCTACATATTCACACATGTAAAAATCTACAAAAGCCATGACTTCATAAAATTTCTTCGGTGTCTGAGATACTGAATGAGTTGTGCTTTACTGGGGGCAAGATTTACAGGATCTGATAGGGTGAACAAATAAATATAAGAGTTTGAAAGCAAAAGTAGTATAAATTACTATATAAAAAAACTATTATATGTTTGATTAAGCAGTCATGTAAATAAGACAGAATTTATGTGGACATAAATACTTGGAGAATTTTACGTATCTGCCAATATTGTCCTATTCATCAGTATAACAAGAAAAAATGTATATGGTTGAGTGACAAAATGAGATAAAGAAGACCCAATTATCTCTGAATACGAGCCAAGGACATGGCAAGAATTTAGACAAATAGACCGATAATCTCAAAAAAGATTCAACTATGTATACTCAGCTCTTGGTCACCATGGCTACAGCCTGGCATTATATTCATATTATAATGAGAAAATCCACATGCTGATGAGGTTAGCAGTAAACAGGACAGTAGCCAGTACTTCAATTCCAACTTGGAGGGTTGTTAGGAGGAAGAAATTTGAGGAATGGACAAAAGAGTACATGACAGGGAGATGGTCTTAGGGTTATAAACAAAGAAAATATAAGGAGTTTGCACGCTCAGCAACTTCTTAATTCCAGCAGAACTTTCTATCTCTACTCTGGTAAATGCCTCAAAGAATGAAGCATTCTATTTATCACCTCTGCTCAGCCTTTTACCCAGCAGCCCGTTGCTGCACGAATGATATCCGTATCAACTCCACCGCTGACATATATGCTGGATGGGCTTCAGCATATGCATCACCTATGTAAGACTCAAATTAGGCTACATCACCATCCTCTTTGACTCTGGAATGTTGCAAAAGTTATAGCTAGTCCCTATTTCTATATCCATAGCCTTCTATATTCCCTTTCTCCAGTTCCCGGAAAGCCCCTTTTAGAAGTTCAATCATGACATGCCACTCCTCCATTTAAAACTCTTCCATGACTTCTCTTCTTATTGAGAAGAAAATTAAAAGCCTTTACCACAGATTGAAAGTTTCTACCCAATTCCATACCTTGTAACCTCCCTGAAATTACGGCTTCATTTATGGTTGTTCCCTATACTCAAGCCACACTGATCTCATTGCTGTCTTCCTTGACATGCCATCAGCATGCTCAGCTTAGTATTTCTGCACTGGCCTTTCACATTATTTGTACCCAGGTGACATTCTTTCTCATTTTATGATAGTCTCTTCTGTAACAGCAAAGAGCCACATAACAGTTGTAGTCACAGAAAGTTGAGGTTCGGATCCACACCAACAGAGAAGAGCCATATCATGATTATAAAAAGATGAAAGTAAGTTTATTATAAAAGTACAGCAGATATGAGCATAGTCAAATAATATATTACCACATGCGGCAGGGAACACCACCAAAGACGAAAGAGCTTGCATGAGATGGGGCCTATGGCAGGCGAGAGAGAGAAAATGTCAACATTGAACCCAGTTAGTTAGTTTAAGTACTGTATTCAGACAAAAGTGGCTTGGTGTCAACAGGCCTGCATAGCTGGAAGGGATCATTCCCAGCCTTGGCTTGAGTCAAGGAATGGTCAGTTTTCTGTGCATGTGTAATTCTATACACTCCTTTCTCCGGAGATAGCCTCCCTGCAGAAAGGCAGCAGCCAAGGTCACTTTAGTGAATACCTGTATTTCACGGACTCTCATCATTTTTAACCCTTTCCTTGACATCTTTTTAAATAATACCTTAGCAAAGATGTCATTTGTAACTTCAATGTATAAAATAGTACTCACTTCTAGCATTCTCTAGTGTATAGTTATCCTGCTTTATCTTATCTCATCTTTGGCAATCACCACTTGATATATTGCATATATTTTATTTTATTTGCCTTTCCTACTTGGAATATAAGCTCTATGAGAATAGGAAGGTTTGATGCTTTCTTTAATATAATAACCACATCACCCAGAAGACAGAGCATATAGAAGATATTCAATAAATCTCCATTAAGTATAGAAATACATGTGAATCAAATGAACGGTGGGGCAGCTAAAGCTTATTTTCCTAAAGTGATGGTGTTTGGATTATCTATTGCTATATAACAAACTATAATAAATTGGTGTATTAAATTATTTTTAATTCACAAATTTGTGTATCAGAAATGCAAATAGCGTCCATGGTATCTATGGAAGTCTCTCGATGGCATTTAGTCATTTGATAGCCTGGTCTACTGAAATGGTTTCATTCACATGTTTGTTTTCTTGACAGAGGTAGCTAGAAGCCTGAGCTCAGTGGATTCTACCAATGGAAGCACGCAGATATTAGTCTATCTAACTTAATCTCAGGGAGTTCAAACTTCTTACATGGTGGATCTAGGCTCCAAAGCAAGTACTCCAGAAAACAAAGAGGTAATTTGATGTCCTTTCTCAAGCTAATCTCAGAAGTCACACGGCCTCGCTTCCAGCAGACCATATGAGTTGAAGTTTTATAAGCCAACCCAGATTCAAGGGAAGGGCACACATACATACAATTTTTTCAATGAAATGGGTATTAAAGAATTGGAGATTATGTTTTAAAACCCTCACAAATGGATTCTGTACATTGGCTCGGGCTCTGGGAAGTTTTTCTCACTTGCTGTTTTAAGAGATTGAGCTCATTTTATTGAATAAATAAACTAGGTGCTCAAAAATGTAAAAGTATGTCATTTTCTGGTAAGCACTGATGTCACACCCTTCTCTTGCACTCTATATTTTCTTTCTCTAAAGGGTAACTGACATAGGTCAGGTCAGGAGTGGGGGCATGGACTGAAATAAGTGAGGGTTGAATGGCTTTACCAACATTTCTAAGCCTGAGGACTATTTTCATGTAAATCACCACAGAAGTGTTGCATTAGTGGCTATGGGTTGTTACCTTGTTGTTAATAAGATGGTACATTTTTAAAACTTGGCTATTGAATTTATTATTGTCACTGTCATCATCCTTATTGGTGTGCATTTATCTATGAAGAACTCTCAGATGGGAAGTCCATGGTAAGAGACATCATCAAATTCTAATGAAAACCTCAAGAAATAAAAAGCATGAAAAAATACATAAAATATACTAATACTTTAATTTCTATGCAATAGTTATAAATTAAAACTTATTTAACATGAAGCTGCCAGCGATATTTTCCTAGTATAATATAGCTTTAATATATATAACATATGTAATATATAAAAGAGATTTAAATGCTCTAAATATTGGATGTGTTTATATGGCATAACATTGTTAATATTTAAATGTTATAAATATTTAATAAAATAATTTAGAAAAATCATGATGGCTTTATATAAAATAAAGATCAGTTACAAATTATCAAATTATGAAACTGTAATCAAAATAGCATTTAAACTTGAGGTACCTACTAGTTCAGGTTTGCTACTGAATTCAGAACCTTCAACTCATCTCAACTCTTTTGCTAAATCATGCCTTCCTCAAGTGAAAATAATAATCTCTAGTCTCAAATTCCACAGGGCAAAACATTTCATGGCACTGTGCCACAGACATGGCAGTCTTATAAATATTTCACAAAGTAAAGTACGCTGCATGCTTTATGACAAAATCACAGATAAATTTTCACTGTTGGTATTGCCTTCAGGAGAATGTTTGATAGCTGATCCTAAGCATTGTTTTTTTATCATATGATAGTAAACCTATTATTCTCCATTCTTAAAAACAAAAATATCTTAACTAAATGTTAATACCTTGAAAATTTCAATATACTAAATTTTCCTGTGTTTCTTCACAAAATTAACAAGGTGGTTATGTATCACACATACATCTCCTTTCATATATATATATATATAGATATATATATATACACACACACACATATATATATATGCTCTTCTAATTCAGCTATTGCCACCCTGTTCTTTGATGAGTTCTCACCTAAAATCAATGAGCATGGATTCTACTATTAGATTGGTATACTGATACATCAATAGAATGATAGATAGACAGATATATCTACGCCTGAACAGACTGCAAGAATAAACAGACTTCCATTAAGTATACAAATCGAATTATTTTTATCTTAAGATAAGTGTATATAGCAATTTGCCTCCCCCCTTTTTATGGTTTCCTTTGTTTTGTTTTGTTCTACAAAACCATGTGTTGAAATCCTAACACCCATTAATTGTGGAAGTGACTTCATTTTGAAATGTAGTCTTGGCAGATATAACCGCGTCAAGATGCAGTCATACCAAATTAGGGTGGTCTCGAATCCAATGACTGTTGTTCTTCTCAAAGAGGGAAATTTTTACACAGAGACACATAGAGAGAATGTCATGGGACAGCAGGGATGAGACTGGCAGCTGCAGACCAAGGAACATCATGGATTACTATCAGTTATAAGAAGCCAGAAAAGAGGAGGGATGATTCTTCCCATAGGCTTCTTATAGACATTAGACAGTCCCTGGGAGAGAGCATGACACTTGCAACACCTTGAATTCAGTCTTCTGGCCTCCAGAACTGTGAAAGGATAAATTCCTGTTGTTTTAAACCACTTAATCTGTAGTAACTTCTTATGGCAACCCTAGGAAACTAATATAGCCTCCAATTATCTTCTAATCCATTTCATTACATTACTACATTGGTACTGCTAATTTGCATTATATTTTGCCTTCTAGACACAGGCATCCTTCCTCAAAGCCTACTGCTGCTAATACCAAATAACATCAGATTACCAACAGCCTATACTTTTAATATTTATATTTTTTCACTGTGTGAAATGAGAATTCTATCCCTAAATCCTTCTAGCAATCTAATCCCGACTCAGCTCTTCATCTCCGCCAAATAAATAGATCAAACCAGATGACACAGAACACCTCAAGAACAAGCAGAAATTCACACACAGTGAACTTTAAATCCACACCAAGCCAATAAAATTTTCTCAAAGGAAACATGATCTCAGTTTATAAAACCTTGGGAAAACTACAGTTTCTCAAATCAATTTCTGAAGAGGGTGTGG
Source organism: Hystrix cristata (assembly GCA_004026905.1). Taxonomy (NCBI): domain Eukaryota; kingdom Metazoa; phylum Chordata; class Mammalia; order Rodentia; family Hystricidae; genus Hystrix; species Hystrix cristata. The sequence continues at coordinate 110,840 of PVJO010003777.1, read as the reverse complement.
GTTTTACATTTATGAAATTAAAAGAACCTTCAGATTTCATATTTTCTGCAAAAGAATTGGACAATTTGCTTTCAATCTCGTGAGTCTGAAAACATTTGACAGCTTTAAAACGGCAGCTTTTCATCTTCTTCTGAAAAAGGTTTAAGAAAACAACACTACCAAACCCTATAGCAGCATTTCACATCCTAGATACATAGATGCCTGTTTGTTGTTCTCTAAAAAACTGGGTTATACTTATGGTTTAAAATGTACCTTTAATGAAACAGAAGCTACTGATAGATATTTTTAACCTTCAGAGTCAAAGACTTGGTTTATTTCAGTGAACTGTTTATGGGAGACCGTCTGCATTCACTCGTGTAACTCCCAATGGTCCCTTTGAGCCAGCTAGACCCATTTTGTGGTGGACCCAGGTCTTTTCAGGAGAGGCGCAGTAGGTCCTACTACAGCAGAGGAACTCACATCCTCCTAGGTTGCTGTCTCTTTACCGACCTCCCCACCATTAACTTTTAAACTCTACAATTTTTAAACTCCTTCTCTTGAAAGCCTTTTACAAATTACAACATAAGAGGAAATTGCAGTTACCATAGATATGCAGAAGGGCATTTATACTAGGAATATGCACCTATTTAGCCCACTGGTGGTTTATGCCTAAAATTGCTATTTGGGATTTTCCTGATTAATTGCCCAAAATAGAGTCAGAAATAGGGGTGAAAATTTAAAGAATTTTGGGAGTCAAAATACACTTTACAGCTTCATTCACATGTATCCAAAGAAGTCCTTCAAAATTTCCTTACAGCACGAATGATGCCTACCATGCAGCTATATGAACAATGGTTATGCATCTATTTACATGTCGTATACATTTCAATAGAAATAATATTTTGAAAATTTGCACATTGGAAAAATAAATCAATTAGATGTTTACTTGTTTTTATTTCAATATTTTGTATATGAAGTCAATAAAAATTTCCCCAATACCCTCGCTGCAGAGAGTACCCTTTATGCTATTGGAAGATTTTACTAATCTTGAGCTGCAACGCATGTGTTGATTGTAAAATCAATTTTGTAATTTTTAGCCTGTATTTATTTTAAAACACAATAGGTTGAGGCAAAATAGAATAGGGAATATTAACATGCCGTACAAAGAAAAGGGTAATTATTGCTTCATAGGACTTGAATTTGTTTTTACATTAATTTTAATTGATATAACAATTGTATATATTTATGGGGTACAAGATGATGTTTGAGCTACGTATGCATTATGAAAAGAGTCAATCAAGCTAACAAACATACCTATTACCCCAACAATGTTGCCTCCTTTGTGCTGAAAACATAAAATCCTATTTAAGTAAATCCTTTATGATCTCAGGTTTTGTATAAAAAACATTGATCTCTCAAAAACTGAAAATAGAAAGATGTCGCCAGGGGCTGGGAGAGAAGGGAAGGAAGGGGAGAGAAACTGATCAAAGGGTACAAAGTTAAATCAGACTGCGGGAATAAGATTTAGGTATCTTTTGCAGTGCACGGTGACCACAGTTAATACAATTATATATTTCAAAATTGCTTCACGACACTTTTAATTCAATTTTGCACGTGTTTGTGTGTTGTATCGCACATCCATGTCCAATATATTTTCTACAATACCTAATAACAAGAAATACTTGAAAGTATCTACGAGTCTATAATACTATCTTGAAAACTTCCAAAGGACATTATCATAACTAATACTTTAGGAAAAAAATACTAAATACTCATTGAGTGCTTTCTACCTATTGATTTCCATTTTAATTACGAATAGTATTCTGAATTACAATATCTTCAGATTAATTTTAAATTCATACACACATTAATACATAATGGAAGGGTGTCAAAAAAAGAAATAAGATGTATTACGTACATGTACCAACTCTCCATGAATCTAAACATTATGTACTATAAACATGTAGTAATAAAATTTAAAAGTAAAAATAAATAAAAATAATTCACTAATGAGAAAACAGCATCGCTTATTTTTTACTCATACTGCTTACAGTCCACCAGACTAACAGTTGTGTGCATGTATTTATGTGGATGTGTTAAATTTAGTAAGATTCTTCTGTCTAGTGCAATCATTTGCTTTTTTTGTGTTTTTAAGCATTCGATTGTTACTAAAAGACTTTCATATTCAATTTTTGATAATAAGAAGTTATTTTTTTTTTGTGGTGCCGGGGATCGAACTCAGGCCCTTGTGCTTGCAAGGCAAGCACTCTAATCACTGAGCTAAATCCCCAGCCCCAATAAGAAGTTATTTGGATAATCAATTTACAATTGATTCCAAAGCCAAATCCTTGAGTACCCTATAGTATTTCATAATATACAGAAAAGCTTGTAACTGAAAATCGTGATCTTATTCTCTTGTTTAATAAATTATATAAAATAAAACCACATCTCTTCTTGGTATAACGCCATCATCTTTATATTCTCAGGATTTCTGGAAGCAAAAATTTGAGGGCGTTCTCAAATAGTATTGAATTATAAACCTAAGAGAAAAATCAAACCAGAAATGTGATTATAACCACTTTTGATTGAAAGGATATAATACTTAAACTGATGAGTGATACAGCTGCTCTCACTAGCATACTTAAAGTTCATGCATGAATGATTTTTCTTGTCTATTATTCTTGAATGCAAATAAAAGCATGGCATCATCCTCTGTTCTCGGCCCCTCCACTCCTTTCCCAAATTAAGGACACTTCAATGGCTTTGGATACAGTATAAACAGACTTCCTTAGTTTTGTGATTTGGTGCATTTGGTGGGATTCTGAATAACTTTTGTTCCACACATCCCTCTATCCTCATCTTTAATTCACTCTTTCCTCTCCAGCTACACTGGCCTCATTTCATTCCTTCTTAAGGCCATGGACCAGGCTTGCTACACCCTCTGGACTATTCTCCAGCCAGAGAGCTGTTCTTCATATCGCTCCCACACCTTGGAATACCATTCCTTTCATGCATCCTTTTATTTGTCCATTTATTCCCCCCATGTGACAATTTATGGATCATAGTTTATGTGAAGAGTGACTGGACTAGTTATAGGGGATTGCACAGAGTAGAAAATACACAAAACTGCTTATCATATGGAGCTCATGATCTAGACTGGGTCAGGGGAAACAGAAAATAATCAAAGAAGAATAAAACGTAGTATGTCACAGCTGGTTTATTTTATGGAGAAATATAAAATCGGCAAATGTAAAGGGGAATGTGGGGCGGTGAGGATGAGCGACAGAAATTTTTAATAGGCAGATCATGGAAGGTTCAATGAAAACATGAGAAACATCTCAAAGAGGTGAAGGAGCAAACTCTAAAGTTATATAAAGGGAAGTGTCTCCCAGGCAGGTCAAATAGCAAGGGTAAAATTCCTGAGGTTGCTATGCACTGAGAGTTTTAAAAACTGCAAGAAGATCAGTTTGGCTGCTTTGGGTAACAAAGAATGAAAGTAACAGGAGATGAGGTCGGAGAGAATGAGAAAAAGCAAGGGCTGAACATGTGACTCTTATAGGCCTTATCATTGGCACACTATAACCTCATTTCGACTGAAATGCGAGCCCCATAAAGCATTTTGAATACAGATTTGACTTTATCAGCTTTAGTATTTTAATTAATATTTAGTAATTAATATTTACTCTTTGTAGAGGACATTCTTCTGATTGCGGTTTCCTGAATAGTTTGCGGTAAGGCTAAAAGCTGAAGCATAGAGTGTCTACAATATTTTTCAACATGCTTGACTTGATAGACCAGACTATTATACCTTAAGATTTAGGATATACAAATATGCATGTGTACATGCACACACTGACATATATGTTACATGTCCATATATATGTATAAATCTAAATGTTTTATTAAAAATATCTTTATGTACCTTATGTAGCTCAGTCTTTTATATTTTATTTCGTGGTATAATTTTTTGGGTTTTTTTGGTGCTGGGGATTGAACTCAGGTCCTTGCACTTGCTAGGCAAACGCTCTAACCACTGAGCTAAATCCCCAACCTCTCGTGGTATAATTTTTCTGTGTATAAGGCACTACATTAATTAGTTTTGTGATTTAGTAACAAGTCACAACCCAGGGGAAAAAACATACAGGAAGACATGCAATAATTCGGGAGACTGAGAGTAATGTTTTGAAACAGGGAAGTGGTTATGGAGGTAGGGAGATGCAGCAGTTTTCTGGGTTTACTTAAAGGTGGAATAACAAAAGAAAATTAAGGATTGAAGAATGACATTGTGGGGCCATTGGATCTAACAGGCAGAAATTCAAAAGGGAAATCATTCAGTTAGTTAACTCTTGTCTATAGATCACAAACAAATCATCTCTCCTTCAGTGAACCCCTCTTAGAGTCCCCAAAATAGCCAACTGTGGCTGTTACAGGCACTGAGGTATTATGTATCCATTCTAGACACAGTTGCAAGTTTCTGTCTGTGTATTTGATTAATGTTTTCCTACATCTCCTGGAGGACTGAAAGTTCCATTAGGACAAGAACGTTTACATAGTGCTGTATTTCCAGCACTGAGCCCCGTGCCTAGGATATACTATGTCAATAAATGTCTTCATCACACATATATACCCAAACACAAATAAAATGAACAGGCTAAAATGAGATATTGGAAAAATCAGCCTCAATTTCAAAATAGTAAATCATTTATATCTATTTATGATGGTTTAGGTCATTCTACGATCAGACCCTTCACATTTGAGCATCAAATATTTTATAAGGCATTGGTATGGACTGAACAAAGTAAGCAGGAAAAGGGAATGGTAGGAAATAAACTCAGAAAAGAAAGACTTCAATCCAAATGGGAAGCCTTGGTGACTGACTCGATGATCTTAGTGAGGCCAAAGAGACTGGGTGAATGACAAAGTTAGGTCATTCAAGGTGACATCAATTCACTCTTGGTTTCTCTTTCTTGACCGCACCTTGGACCTCAGCCACTATGTGGTGAGGAAGTAAAGCAGCTATATGGAAAGGCTGTAAGTGTTCTGACCACAAATCCAGTAAATGTTGCAACTAAAACTCAGTATGAACCACTGGACATATGAGTGAGGATGGAGTGAGATTTTTAGATGATTACAAACTAAACCCTCATCCCTTGAGTCTCTCCCTATGGTATCACCAGAAAAAGAGATCAGTCGGTCATGTAAAAGGCTGCCCAAATTTTAGATTTAATAACAAAATTAAGGTTGTCATTGTTTTAAGCCACTACAATTTGAGGCGGTTAGTTATGTAGTAAAACATTGCCAGAACAATTACTAAATTGTAAACATTCATTTACTCACCAGGGACATGAAGATTAATAAAATAATATATGAGTAATTTGTAAATTGTGAGGTGATGCAAGTGTAAAGAATCACTATTGAGTTATTGCATCTACTGAATTTATAATGCACAACACATATAACGCATAAATGTATGTATTTCCTAAGTGGCTAATAATGGGTAAGACAGGTGTATAAACAATATAATGGGGCAGACAATTCTGTACATGACCAAAATTATGTATGAGACTTTACATAATTAATATATTTCTCAGAAATGCATGCATACATTTAAAGTTCTATTCAAGTAATCTATACATGACCTAAAACTGAAAAAATCTGATGTGTGACAAAAAGTGTAGTCATTCAGACTCAGGAAAACTACCCTCTGCAATTCAATAGATAACAGCCGGCTCCATTGTTTTACATACAGTGATTTTCCAGTCTCACCATTTCTCCTGAAATCTATCCCCAGTTGACACAGCAGAAACTTGATCAGTGATACAAACTCTGCTCGTTTCCTTTATTTCTTTTGTCTCTATCACCTCCTCCTATTCCTATTGGTGATACTGCCTCACAAATAAATATATGACTTCAAATTATTGTTTCAGGGTCTGCGTCTAGTTACAGCATTGCTACTAATTGTCTATATGACACAATAAAAATTCTGGATTTCATTTTACTTATCAAATGCTGGAACACGCTACTTAGTGCCTAGTGCCATGAAAAATTCTGAGACTATGCTTATTTTTAAAAATTATCAAATGGACAGTCATGCTTGATCAAGTAAGTGAGGAAGAGTTAAATCTTTCATTTTTGAGGTACAGTCATAGCACAGCTCTTTTCAGAAGTCCATGGTCCAAGTAAAAGGCCAGTGTAGTGGGCAAAGAAGGAAGCATACTAGTTTCTGAGGGAAAATTTCAGGCCAAATGAATGATCCAACAATTAGAGTTGCAGACACTAGTGACCTCTTCAAAGCACTCCACACAAATGAGAAGTCAATTGGACATGGGCCGAGTTCAGAAAGAACTGTTGATCATTCATGTTTATCTCAGAAGGAGGCTAAAAGAACAATCACCAGCTTCTATAAATTGTTTCATTTTTCAAAATACGACTGAGTTCTTGTCGAAATCTGACTCTTAACTACACTGAGGCTCATTTATTTTCTCACATGGCAGATTCCATTTCCAAAAAATGAGGACGGCAGTATCTTCAGTTCTGCATGCTCTTCCCAAACCTTCCCAATCTCTTGCCCTTCCCTGTCTCCGGGACTTCACCTGAGCTAACAACCAGGATGAGGAAAATTAACCTCAATACAAGATTCAACCTAAGAAGCTCATGTGGGGCAACAAAGGACATCAGAGCATTTCAGAGAGTTAACAAAAGTCTAACAGCCAGTCTTTAGTTTTATCATGTATACATCCTCAATACCAAGGCAACATCCCCCCTTCTCCTAGAATTCACCCAAACTGAGGACACACCAAGAGACAAGAGAATTCTTAAATTTAGATCAATCTAGTAGTCAAAAAATTTCAAAGAGATCCCTAAAAAATAAGTTTGGAAAGAGTGAGAAAATGTTGTGATTCAAATTACTCTTGATTGTGGTGAAAATGTTTCTTAGGAAAATTTGCAGAACCCATGATGCTAATCTAAAAATAAAAGTTAAACTTCCAGTCTTCTAGGGAAAAATGCTTTCACTGCATCCCTAAAATACATATATTTCTAACTATGTTTTCTAAAATATCTCCGTTAAGAGAAAACAAATCGCCTTGTTGATTCATGAAAGTTCTTTTGTGCAATCAATGGATATCTATATAAAGTGATGATGGTACCTCAAACACACAGCTAAAATATCACTCAGCATTATCTGCTAGAGAAAACTACATGAAATTCGTAGAAGTCTTATTTTTAGTGTAAAAGACACATGCTGGATTTGAGAGCTTCTAGGATGCGATGATCCATTCACGATTAAAGTGGCGGAGTTTCAGTTAATTATGCCATATTGTTCACATTCTAGTTGGGAATGTTCATAGAATAAACAGCTTTAGCTGGTAATCTGAAACTCCATGACGAGGTATTATTTGAATGTCTTTTATCTTCCTAGTTGCAAAAGAGCGCTGCTATGGAGTTCTGCAGGAGTCCACGGAATTCCTTTACTTAGGACAACATTCTAGGTGAAAAATACCTGAAATTTCTATGGGCCAGTTAAGTGGTCACCTAGATAAAACTGACTCATTTAAAGAGGGGTGTTTTAACCTCCCTAACCTCAAAGTTTTAATAGGAACATGATAAGAAACCTATTTTTTATATTTGTTGAAATAAATAGAACAGTATGAATTTAGAATAAAGAAGATCGTAACAGTTTCTTTTTCGTTGCTTGATCATATTCACCAGACAGTTTCCCAGCAGACTTCAAACTAACTTTTGAAGATTTTTTAATAGAATAAAATAATGAGCAATATTTCCAGCCACCTACACTCTCAGCCTTTAGAAGCTTAAGCAGCTCAGAGGTTCACAAATCTTGCTTCGCTTTTAAAATGTCATAATTTTACTTTTGTGTGCTCATATGTGTGTTTTTCTACAGTTGCTTATTCAAATAATACACACTTAATATACAGGGCTTTATCATTTTCAATGAGATACTGTAAATATAAGGTATAATCCAAAATACAGTGATGTGTAAACTTAAAAATTTATTACAGTAAACTAAACATTGTCATTAATCCCTTTTAGGACATCATCCCTCACTTCCAACACACTTGTTCCATCAGTCTCTTGTCACTTTCTGAAGCAGTTCTAGAAGTCATCTTTCGTGTCTTTAGTTACACTGTCACAGCAGCCAGATCCAGAAAATAAGGTGGAGACACACCACAATGCTTTTAAGAGCCTGCCTTTCCGTTGCATAGCACTGGCAGTGGGATTCAACATACTTGATCACACCTGGTAAAGATGCTCACGAAAGAAGACTTCCAGAACTGCTTCAGAATGCAGCAACAACAGCGGGCTAAGTGTGTTAGAAGTGGGAGTAAGTACAATGAGCGGTGTGGAGTTTAATGGCAATTTGTTTTTTACTAAATATATTTTTAATAAACATTCACCAAACATTTCGATCACACCTTATACTTATTTAAAATTTACTTGTTTTATATAACAGTACTTCACAGATATATCTAAAGATATTTACATGTAATTTAATCCATGCTTTTTTTTAAAAATGGAGATAAACATGGTAATATACAATATATGTAAAGAAAAATGCATAAAAAATGTAAAACTATTAATTTTTATAAAATTAACAATGAGTATATCTGTCATTCAGATCAAGATACAGGCATTACAAGAATCTTTCAAGTTTCCCTGTCCCAATGATTGCTTCCCTCCAAAGGCAAGCACTTTTATCATGTATCACAATAAATTGGATTGACTTGATTAAAAAAAAAATTTAATTGACAAATAATATGCACTCTTTCTTGGCTGTTTTTTTTTTTTTTTTTGCGGGAGTTGCTGGGGATTGAACTCAGAGCCTTATGTTTGCTAGGCAAGCACTCTACCACTTGAGCTAAATTCCCACCCCCACTTAAGCTAAATCCTCACCCCCAATATGGACTCTTTATGGTTATGCGGCATACAGTTAAATTTCAATACATGTATGCATTGTAGAATGATCAAATCATGCTAATTAGCAGATCCACCTCTCAAATAGTTGTCAATTTTTATGAAGAGGACATCTAAAATCCTCTCTTTTGGCAATTTTTAAATATGCAACACATTGTTATTAACTATAGTCATGATGCGAAGCAGCAGAATACCAGTACTTATTCCTTCTGCCGAACTGAAACTTTGTTCCCTTTAACCAACACCTCCCCCTTTCCTGTCCACTCTCTGACAGCCTCTGGTAAATAGCACTACACTCTGTACTTCTACAAGTACAACTTTTTTAAAAATCCACATGTAAGTGAGGTATGTGATGTATTTGTTTTTGGGGTATAGCTTGTTTTCCTTAACACAATATCTTCTAGGGTTCATTAATGTATTTGCAAATAACATAATTCCCTTTTAAAAAGCTAAATAGTATTTTGTATACATGCACCAGTTATTAAATCCATGCATCTATTGATGGACACTTAGGTTGATTCTATATCTTGCCTATAGTGAATAATGCTGAATGAATATAGGAATGCAAGTATCACTTCAGCATACTGATTTAATTAACTGCTTTTAATCTTCTATCACCAGATTGGTTTCTCCTGCTTTTAACCCTTATTCAGACAGAATTATAGGGTACATAAATTTTTGGCTGTTATGGAAAATGGTGGGCTGTGTTCTTCCAATCTTTTAGTGCACTTATCTTTGGTAGCATCATTTTTGAGAATATACCTAAAAATGGAACTTACGTGCTAGGCATTACACACAGGTTTTGCTTAAGTACAGTCTACCAATGTGTTTTCAAGGTAGTTTTGTCAATTTTTCACTTCCTAAGCAGTGTAGAAAAGTTCCAATCATAGCGCCTTTTGTCAATACTTAATATTTTCAGTTTTTAAAAATTTTGATTGCCATCATCATAATGATTACATAATTGTCTTGCTTTGTGGTTTTAACTTTTTGATTTTTACAGTGATAAACATCCATTCATATATTTATTCAACATTTTTATTTCTTTGGTGCAATATCTTTTAAAAATTGTTTTAATTGATTTCTTCATATACTCTGGGCAGTAGTACCTTTTATATATACGCACATATCATTTACCATTCTGTGATGCAATTTTCCAGTCTTTTAGTGATGCCTTCTGATGAACACATCTTTTTTTTCTGGTAGTGGGAATTGAACCCATGGCCTTCGTGTTGACCTACATCTCCGGCCCTTTTTTATTTTTTATTTCGAGATAATTCTCACTCTATCTCTAAATTGCCCATACTGGGTTTAAATTTGAGATCCTCCGCCCACAGGCTCCAGGAGTGCGAGGATTAAAGGCATGTGCTACTATGCCTGAATGAATAAAATGTCGTATTTTAATGAAGACAAAATGTCAGTATTTTCCTTTAGTGTTTTTATGTTCTCTTTAAACATGTCTATGCCATGGTCATGAAGCTATTTTCATATATCGCCTAGAACTTTTTTTTTTTTTTTTTTGGTACCAGGGATCGAACTCAGGGCCTCATGCTTGCGAGGCAAGCACTCTAACCACTGAGCTAAATCCCCGGCCCTCGCCTAGAACTTTTGTTTTCACTTCCACATGTTTCATATTTAAGTCTAAATTCTAGTCTCCATTTGATTCTACACCATTTATTGGAAGACAGTGTGTGCCCTGCTGAACACCTGTGCCACCTTTGCTGGATTTCAGGTGACTATGTATGTGTAAGTCTCTTTCTAGATTCTCAAATCTCTTTCATTGGTCTGTTCATCTTCACTCCCACCAAAACCACATTGTTTGAAATTACAACAGCACCATAACAATCAGGAATTTTTATTAGATTAAACTTTTCAAATTTGTTCTTTTAAGGATTGTCTCGGCTAATGTTGACCCTTTTCGTGTCTACATAAATTTAAAAATACACACACACTCCTCATACAATCTCGACTGAGATCTCATTAGAAGATCAATTTTGGGAATTTAAAGCTTCATACCTTTGAATCTGTCAATTCATAAGTATGGTACATTTTCATTTACATAGGACCTCTTTAATTTCTCTCATTCATCTCTGTTTCTGCATAAAGGTTTCAGTATATTTTTTTACTTAAAAGTATTTGATGTTTACTGATGGTATTTTATTTCTAAATTAGTTTTGTGTACTGGAGATTGAATACATAGCCTTCCCACTGAGCTACATCCCAACTCTTTTTAATTTTTTTTAAACTTTGAGACAGCATTTCATTGCATTGCTAAACTGCCTGAGGTTGGACTCCATGTTGTGATACTCTTGCCTCAGCCTCCCAGAATGCTGATTACAGATGTGTACCACGACACCTGTCTAAATCGGTAATATGTTTTAAAATATAATTTTCTAATTGCTAAATTCTGAGATAAACAATTAACTTTTGGATATTAACATTGAGTCCACAAGCTTTATTAAATGTACTGTTTAATTCTAACAGTTCCTCTGAGGTTCTCTGAATTTTCTATGTACATTTAGTCGCAGATAATAGCAGCCTTTTTCTCTATTTTCAAACTTCATACTACATATTTAATTTTCTTGATTTATTATACTATTGTTTGCTGTAGATTATGTATAGATACGTTTTATCAGATTAAGGAAATTCTCCGCTATTCTTAATTTCCCAAGAGATGTGTGTGTGTGTGTGCCTGTGTGTGACATAGAGACAAAATCTTATTTTTTCATTACTTTTTCTACATTTATTTGTATTTTTTGTTTTTAATGTTACAAGTCACAGTAAATGGTGGTTTCAAGTGTTAAAATGAACCTTTTCTTGGCCCCTCGACTTTGTTCTATTTTTCTCAATAAAGCTTGATAATATTTTGCATATAGTACAAAATAATACCTTTTAGCAGCTTCTAAATATTTCATTTTTTGTATAATTGCATTGATTCGTTCCCAGTTGAAAGGCATTGAGATTGTTTTCAGTGTATGTGCCTATTTAAGTCAAGCTTCAATAAATCTTACAAATATTGTTATATACTGGTGATTATATTTCTATAGATAGATTTTTAAAGGAGAATGATGGGCAAAAGATTTTGCTTATTTTAATGGCTACTACTAAGTTACTTTCTTAAAATGTATCACTACTTCACCAGTATTGGAATATAGCCTGAGAAAATCCTAAAAATATAAACATTTTTGGTCATACTTTCTCCAGTACTAAATATCACCTTGTTTGTTTTTTCTTTCATCTGACAGACAGGAAATGTTAATTCCCTTTGCCTTTTTAGATTATGAGACAGTTGACTATATTCTTATGTCTTTATTAGTTAATTGCATGTTCTCTTTGTGGATTTTCTGTTCAGTTTATATGTTCACATTTTTTTCATTTCATTGACTTGTCAAAACAATTTGTAGACTTACTAAAATACAAATATTAAACCTTTGTAACGGATGCTTCAAATACTTTTATCTTATTGCCTTTTCGCTTTATTATAATGCCTTTGGCTTTATATAAATTTTATGTCTTATGTAGCCGAAAATACCAATTTTCTCCTTAAAGTCATCTGGAGCTAGTCATATAACTCAAACTGCTACAAACGCATTTCTTTGGTTTTATTTTTGTATATTTAAATCTGTACTCTATTTGAAGTTTAATTTTATATGATTCAAGGGAAGTCTAACTTCATGAGAATATAATCATTATACTGTACATTCAATTTTTGAGTGGCTGAATTAAAATGTCAAAATTTGTGCATTCCCATTGGTTGGATACTGTTGTGTTTTGCCATTTTCTCTATCCCTGTGCCAATACCACACTGTTCTGATAAGAATAGCTTGATAATAAAGAAAGTAGTATGTAACAAAACTTGGGATTCTTCTAAAATTCTGCAAATTTCTCATGGCTTTATTATTCTCTGAAACAGGAACTGTGCCATAACTCTAAATATTTACTACTTTCCAAAATGGTTAGAACTGATACTTCTAAAAGTTGGGCACTTGGAAAGCTAAAAGGTCTGACTACAAACAACAGATTTTCGATATACACAACCTCTCAGGGTGAGGCCTGTTAATAGCTAGCCTAGTGGCGAATCCACTCTGAAAGTCACAATGTGTTTAAACTAAGAGAGTTCAGCTTAGACACTATGTTTTGTCAAAACAACGTATCCACTGACGATGTGACAATGGAAAACAGAATTGCCCGCTTTTCTTTTCAATTTTTTTGGTGGGTGCTGCGGATGAAACCCAGGGCGGGGCACATGCTAGGCGAGGCTATGCCACTGAGCTCCATTCGAGACACGTTTTTATTCTAGAGCTTTATAGTGGGAATGGAAGAGAGTGGCTGGTAACAGTATCTTGATGAAGGCACAGACCCTTTTATCACAACGTGACAAACATCAAATTTGAAAAAAAAAAGTTAACAATTGTTAACACCTGGGAACTTGTTGACACTTTCGACATTCCAGTGAAAGCCTAGAAACAATGTTCATTTCTGGGGGGTGGAAATCAGGCATTGAGTTTGTAAACTTCCCCAGATTAACTCCAAGGTCTAACCATATTCGACAACCAGCGTTTCAGAAAGGACAAGAATCAACCTAAATTAAAAACAGAGACAAAATCCTCAGCTGTTGCTAGGTCCTTTGCCAAGTTTCTTTTGTACAATTAATTATTCTTCAGTAGATGATGGAGAGAAATTGTTGCTGGGTTGCTGCAGGAAGAAGTGCAGGATAACTAATATGGGGGGATTAGGATACTAACCAAATGAAAGTCACTTCTGAAATTTTTAGAAAATAAAGTCATCTGAGCTGTTTATAGTCCAATCTAATTCTAGACTCAGTAGTGGGAGGAAGGGATGGAGGAGGCAGTCTGAGTGAATATACACACTGAAAGAAGAGTGAGTAGCTCTGGTGAAATTTCCTAAAAAATAATTGTCTTCAGCGAATATTACCTATAACGGGTCAATACAGTCACTTCCAGTACAAAAGTGGGGTACACACAAGAGAGTGAGCCACATAGCTAAAGCGAGTAACCCTTCTCCCAGTGTAGTCATCTCACAAGTGGCAATGCTAAATCATTCATGACCTCATGTGCTGCTTTTGGCAAGCGGCTCCCTAATTGCTCCTGTTTTTGCATCGATTCTGCGCAGCGTGGAAAGCGAGTCTCCAACTTGCTTGTGGATTTATTGACCACCGGTTCCCTCTTCAGCGCTCACCCCCGAGGCTTCGCCCACTCTCAGAGCCCAGAGCTGGGAACAGCACCTGTTTCCAATGAGGGGCTGGGCATTCTGACGGCGCCCTCCTTCAACCAACCCACGCCCAGGTGTTGGTGTTTCTGTTTTCCACCTCACCCCCCTCCCCGCCGCGCCGCATCTCTATCTCCGTGGGGGAGGACCCGGGGAGGAGGGAAATCCGCCCTCAGATACACCAGATCCCCAGCTAGTTACCTGCTTTGGAGAGCACCAGGCGGACCGGGCGGACCCACCCGCATGCCAAAGTTTGGGACGTGGGGCAGCTGGGGCACCTAACGTGCGGCTATGGCTCACCCGAGGGGTCTGGAGGAGACCCGGGAAGACGCCGCTGGGGACGGATTCACAGACGTCATCAAGAGTCGCGCTGGTAGGACCCCGCTGTCTTGCTTTTTACTGTGGGGGTTATAAAAGGTGCCCTGCTAACTGTCGGCAGAGACTGTGCCCTGGAAGTTGGCACGGGGCTGAGGAAAGTTGTGCGGCGCCCAGCCGAGGAGCAGCAGCGTGGGGAGGCGCTGCGCCCCCGTGCGAGGGGAGGGCGGGGAACCACGCAGGGCGAGTCCGGGCTGGGTGCTGCTCCGGGAAAGCGGAAACTCAAGTTTTCCTTGTAGGCTAAGTGGATATAGGGAGTGTGTGTGGGGTGTGTGTGTGTGTGTGTGTCTAAATTTAAAAAGACACAGGATATCGATTTTATTATGAGATAGTAAGTTGTAAAAAAACACGAAGGAACGATCAAATTGATTAAAAACGAATACTGTGGCAGCCTCCGGGAAAGAGAGATGGTGGAGGATGAGGAGAAAGTGCCTTGTCAGGGTGCGGTCCACCGCTCAGAGTTAAGAAATGTGAGAAGTTTCGCCTCCCTTCATAGCAGCGCTGAAGGAAAATGTCACAGGGGTAAACGTGAAAAATTGCGTCTCTGGAGCAGAGCTACACGAGTTGAAAACCAGTACAGCAGGAGCAATGACAGTCTAAGGTTTTTGCTGCCACTTTGTTTCTCTACCTCCCCGCCCACTGCCCCTGCGCGTGTAAATTTCATTTGTAATAAATCTTCTGGTATTTGGTAGTCTGGCCTACATGTGCAAACGCTTGTAAACCAGGACAGGTCTTTACGGCTGTAAATGGAAGCAGCTGTTAAGCTTTCCCTAAGGATGAAGTTTCTCCTGTCTGAATCCACTCCCTTTCACCCTTGGAAACACGCCAAATTGCGGACAGCAAAATAGCAGACGTCCAGATTTCTTTATGTACATTGCAGGATGTTGAAGGGGGCAGAGATGTGAAGTCACTGTACGTTGTTTTCTGAAATGAGGGGAAAGGGAAGATCACAAGAGAAAACAGGAGTAAGAAATACAGAATTTGAGTAAAGTACAGACAAGATTTCAGAAGACAGTAGACTCAGATTTCTCTGCAACTTTATTAAGGTCTTGTACTTACGAGTAGTTGGTTAAGGATACCTGTAAGTCGTAAAATAATAGTGCCTCTGACAACGTCTGCGAGAAATTACTTATTTGGAGTTTAAGACCACACTTCTTTTCCTCGCCTCTTTCATAAGCGAAAGTGTTTCTTAGATATTAAAACGAACAGCAAACTTTATAAAACAAAATGCCCTTGTTATAATAAGATTGGCTTCAAGTATATACCATAAAATAATGCGGGAAAAAAATCGGGTATTTTCATATATTGGTTTAAAATTCCTGTTTATATTGGACAATAATCTTAAAATTACCTGAAATATGTGAAGGATATCAACTCTAAATCTGTTACATGGAATTATTTTGGAAAAATGTGTTGAGGGATTAATTTTACAGGCTTATTCTATTTATCATTGTTCCAAACTTAAACTTGCCATTCCAAAGTGGGAAAAAGAAAAGGGCTCACAGGTAGAGTCTCAAAGCTAGATTCAAGTAAGTTTGTGTGTTTTGGACACAGTTAGATTGACCCCATCCTAAAGAAAATGCAGCCTACACGTATGTTACTTTAGATTTCATACCTGATGCTACTGTTGAGTCAAATTTAAAAATACAGTGATTGATTCATTTTCATCAGTGAAATTAAACTTTTATTTGAAATCTAAATAATTCCTATAGAATAAGTAACAGTTCCAACAGGTTACCAGTTTTTCAAAGTCTGTATCTTTTTGGTAGGTCCATTCCCTTAAGAATTTAAAATATAAACTAATATTTACATTGAATATTTAAGTTCTCTACCTTTATGAAACCAGGCTTGGGGTTTTTTTCTATGTTTATTTTGTTAGTTATGAAGCTTAAGAGGTGATTATTAATTATAAATGCTGTGTGTAGCCAATTGCTGTACATGGCAAAAAGTGTACTGTGGTTTGGCTATAATGATGCCAGAAAAAGCAAACCTAAGATGTTCTTACATTGGCTATGACTTCTCATAGAATCTCTTCCTCTTTCTCTCTCTCTTTCCCATATTTTAGATTGTTTCTAATCCTAAAAAAGGGCAAGAAAAATTTTAGAGTGTGTTATTGCAGTGCCTCAAAGAACAAAAAAAAGTGTAAAATGTTTATGACTTTACTTGTGATATTGGGGATTGCTTTTAATATTTTAATAAGCAGAACTTTTTTAAAAAAATTGAGGAGACACAGATTATAATATACAATGATAATACAATTTTAAACTTCATTAGATTGATTTTATACAGTAATTCTGGTTCATCATTTGATGAAAAGTCACAATCTGGAACTCTCAGTATTATTTCTCCCATTACGACTGCATATTTTTTAACTCATTTCCTTAAGCAACCAGGCTTTTAAATGATTATGATTTACATATAGAACCTCAATAATCATAATGTTAGTACCGTCCTTGAAGTCTTGTGCCTTGGATTAAACCAACTAATGTTACAAAATGAACATCCCCAAACAGAACTTTCACTCTTTCAGGTAAAAACTTCAGATATCTTAAAGGTAGAATCTTAGTGTTCAAAAGAATTTAAGTACAGGCTATATACAATTGTTTTCTCCTGTTTGGATACCGAAAATGTGGGTACTTGATCTCTGTTGTTTGGTAATATTTTTTGGTAATCAGAAATACCCTGGTGTGATATAAACAGCCCCATGCTGATAATCTTTCAAAATCAGATGTAAATTTAACTAGCCCAGATTTCTTATACGACATTTTTGTGGTTTGCATTTATTTGGCATCTCCTGGCACACCTTTAGATGTCTTACTGGCACAAAATAATACATGAATAATTGAGTAAAGTATATATAAAGATTTGTATCCTGAAAGATTTTTTTGAACCTGTTGAACGGTGAAATAAGTTCAGACCTTTCACCACAAGAAAATCAGCTAAGTGGTTATTTGTTTTATAAAGGGAATAAAAAAGTTCATTTCAGTCTATTACAACAAATAGTTTCCTGGTAACCAATTTTATTGTAACTGATTCCTTATTTCTTTTCAAATAATAACTATATGAGATTGTTGTATCAAAATTTGATAGATTTTATTTTGCCTATACATAATGTCCCCAAAAAGCCTAATATTAAAAATAGTCTATAGACTTTATACTAAATAACTATTAAAAACACATTAGACTTGCTTTTTAGTATGGTATCTCTCGAGTGCGGTAAAGTACAAACAAAGAGCAAAATAAATGATGGGTAGAAGGAAACAAGGGGATAGATCTCTTGCAAATGAGGTATCCAGGCAACACAGGGTGAGAGGAGAGGAACAGGGGAAGGGGACAGGGAAGTGACATTTAAGATATGCCATGTAGAAGTGCCAGATGCCCACAATAAATGTAAACATTACATGTCATAAACATGGTCTAATAATAATAAGAAAGAAAATGAGGGAAAAAGATTTAAAGATAGGGAGGCAAATGTGTAGGAAGGGTGTTTAAAAAAGAAGCTATTTTATATGCAAGTACCTACTCTCAAAGAATGTAAACTTCACATACTTCATGTACTAATAAAATAAAAATATTAAAAATACAATGTAATTGAACATTTTGCAGTTTAAGCAAGTGCTTCTCCACTGTACTCTTAGCATATATACTACTAACAATTATATATCCTCAGAATAAACAAAACATCAAATTGGCAAACACTGGAAATTTTGCAAATAGAAAAATCAGTAAGAAATCAGAAGGTATGTGAATAACCATTCTTTCAAGAACAAAATTTATTTGGAAATATTTTCTTACTAGGCCATACCATATGTAAAAAGTCCCTCTAGTAATGAAGTTCTCTACTTATTCATCCTAGGAAAACTATATGTTCATATCATCATGAAGGGGAGGAATAGTTCATTGTGAATGTTTTTAGAGGATCAGTTTTGGTGTATAAAAACAGAAGATTGAATGTAGATGTTGCTTTGCTGTAATATGTAAGGATTCTTCCCCATACAGCCTTTGTTAAGGAAGTTATAGGAAATACTCTTCACAGATAATAGCTACTAAAGTACTGTATTTTAAGTTTTACCTTGTTTCAGGTAATTGAGCATGACAGCTGGCCTGTTCCCACTTATTAGTTAGACCTAATAATTAGAAAATTGGAGACCGATTCATACTCATCCTGGAATATAGGCAGAACCAGTGCTATCTATGGGAGCTAAACGTATCTTCATACAAGTTATTTACTATTATACCGACATTGTTTTCAAATATATGTATTAACTTTCCTCTGATATGGTAGCAAATTAGATTCTATTCTTTTCTCCCAGGAGACACTCAGAAATTGTACATATTGAATTAATGAGCACATTTGGCTTGAGACTGAGTACAACTTCTAAATTTCTGCTGAAAGTTTTGCATAAAGTATGATAACTGTTGCTGATTCATTAATTTAACCAATTCATCTTGACATTCAGTAATTCTGAGCTCTAAGTTCTTCTCTGTAGAAACTCTGCTCACTATCACAATGAATTTGAAAGTAATATTAATGAATTTAATAGTTTTGTGAGAACACGGTTCATTATTAAGGGATATCTGGTAGTGTGCTGGAGCTACTTACTATTGACTCATGAGACCCAATTCTGTGACTGTTACTAAATTCACATTCAGTTACATCATGTTGGTATCTTAAAATTGCCATAGTAAGATTATTTGTTCCACAGAAATCGGCAAATATTATCATTCAGAACATTGTCTTTATATTTTGAGACCTAGTTATTAAAAATATTTACCAGTAATATACTGAAAATATCAAGGATGTATAATACAAACTAGAAAAAATCATTATATTGAGGCTCTATTGAAAGTATACATCCATCCCACTACAAGTAACAATGACCAGGTAATCGTGGCCTTAAGGAATTTAACATAACAAGAAATTTGAAGATAGATCTCTTTTTGGCATTGGTTTGACATGTCATTGATATCAGGACTGGTGTCTCCATGATTTTCTTGGCCTTATTCTGATGCAGTCTGACAGATACTGCAAAGGTACCGTTGAGGACAGAAGAGACGCACCAGTTACGTTTCTTCCAGAAACTTTCCAGTAATCTACTTATTTCTCATAGCAAGAACTGTGTCATGTGACCATCTTAGGTGCAAAGGATGCTGAGATTGTGAGAAATCCACTCTTATGGCCACTTTTGGAAAATCACAAGAGAGATGAGGAGTAGAAATGGTATTAGAGTGCCTGGCTATTCCAAACAGTACAGACCAAATTACTTAAGAGTTCCTCCTTGTATCTGGGAAAACCATGTAATGTTTCTTAAACATCTCAGTTCCTCATGTTTAAGCAATCATAACTCTATCTCTGACTTGTATTATGAGTTCCTTCTCATTTCCATTAAAACAGGTTAAGCCCATCATGGCACATGGATTTAAGGATTTAGTTTCTGTAACTCTGTGTCCCTAGTTTAGGGACATGAAGTTGCCCTTTGAATTCTGTCTTCTAGTGAAACTTGACCTGGCTAATCCCCTGAAACTGGCACACTATTTTAAGAATGGGTATAATCAATCCTAACAGATGTCCTCAACTGCAAGCATGCCCAGCAACAAGTATAACAAATACGTTGCTGTGGGATATTTAATGGCTACATTTTAATCTAAGAAAGCTGTCCAGGATGACCATGGGTAAACATCTTGAGGTTGTTTTTGGTCATTATAGTAATGGAAAACTGGTATACCTGAGAAGAAATTTTTAATGTAAGATGTTCCTATCTACTTTGTCCCTCCCTCAAACTATCTTGCTTCCCCTGTCCCTTCTTGTAACATGAGTCGAGGCACTTAAAATGAGATATAAATTCAGAATTTGTATTATTTAAGGAGGTAGGATCTGTTTCGATCACATACATGGATACTTCTTAAATCATCACAAAAAAGAGGGGAAAATAAGAAAAGAAGCCACATATTTAGTGACTTTAATATATTTCAAACAATTTTCTGTGTATGCATTTGACATGAAGTTGTGACTAAGAGCAAATAGTATCAAAGACTAAATCCACAGTACAAGTTTGCTAAAGACCAAAGGGGAATTAAATTTTAATCAGTGCACAAGGAAGAAGTAGTAGGTTTGGCTTGGTGAAGATATCGGTGGGTGCCCAAGGTCACATAGACTAAGTTAAAAATACTGGTCAGGCTGTTTCGAAAACTGACAAGCAGGAATTAGCTTTTTAGCTTGCCAAGATTTGGAAGCTAGAATAACTCTCCTGTTCCTGCAAAGTTGTCTTCCCTGAGCATTATAACTACAGAGGGGACCTTTTGGAGACTATGAATGCCCGGCCCATCATATACAGTGTATTATTTATTTTAACTGGGGGATGACAACCGGGTATGGATGATCTGCCAGTGTTTCTATTGAGCAACCAATTTTGGGATGCCTGGAAATCTGGATTTGAATCATCATAGGAACCATCCTTGGTGGTTTGTACTGTGGTAATAACTGAAGTTTCTCACTTTTCTCACAATTACACAATGTGAAGAATCACTGACAGTTTTTAACTCACTAGCTCTCGATGATTTAACTTACAGAAATTGTACCCCTCCTCAAAACTGAAAATGACACCCAGTGTCTGTTACATGTATTAGCTTTTTGTTGCTGTGGCCAAAATGCCTGACACACAATATTTAAAGAGGAAGTGGTTTATCTGGCTCATTGTTTCAGAGGATTCAGTGCACGTTCAAGTGGTTCCAAGGTGGAAACATCTTGGCAAAAAAGAGTGGCAGAGAAATGCCACCTAGGTGGCCTGGAAGCAGAGCAGAGGGACGGTGCCAGAGAGGAAGGGGCCAGGGCCTAAATATGGTCTCCAGGGTCAGGCCTCCATGACCCACACGGACACACCTAAAAGTGTGCTGCGCGAATCCCACAGGCAGCTCGCAAGCCAATCGATTTGACCATTAAGTTTAACTCTCACAGTATCTATCATGATAAAAGTTAGCAATTAAATAACTTGTGAGTTTCGTGAGCAGAAAATAACCTGAAAATCAGGAGTAGCTCCATGAACTTGCCAGATAGTTAATAAACTTATTAGTCATTCATCTGTAATTGCGGGATAATCAACTCCAGGTTTTTCTTTCCAAAAATCAAGTGGGATAACTTCCATTATTGGAATTTTGGTTGGGGGCAGGTAGAAGAGAAATGATCACAAATCGTCAAGCAACAGGGAAAATTAATCCCAGGATGGTGTATGGTTGATATGTGGCATACTGAGTGTCAGAAAAGGAGGGGATTCCTAGAGCATGCGCCTCTACCTGTAGTACTTAAAGACCCAGTATTCCTTAGTATGTTGGAGTATGCGCGCGTGCGTGTGTGTGTATGTGTATGTGTGCATGTATTCCTTACTGTATTGCTTTACTCACAATTCCTGCTTGGACTCAAAAGGCACTTTTTTCCTTTTACCAATTTCAGAGCTTAGAATCATAATCTATACACTCTGGTCCATGATACAGAAGATATGAAGGGAAAACAAAGCTCTATTAAAAAAGAGACTTGACAAAAGTTAGAATGCTAACATACATAGGTAGTTACAATGGAGTCAAATGAAACTTTTTGGGGCATTGTACCTGTAGTTTTCACTATAACAAACATGGGAAAGGCGCATAACTATTTTCTCTCTTTTTCTCCTTCCTCCCTTCCCTATCCTTCCCATTTTCCTCTTGAACTTCATTGTCACGCTTTTTAGAACTCAAGTTAATGCCATCAATACCATGGTACGATTAAATTACAGTATAAATAGACTTCTTTATTCCCTTGCCTCAATTTCATAGCTTTGGGCCCATGGGGAAATATGTTCCAAGTTTCATTACGCTGACTTTTAGCTCGATTTTTGGATAAAATTTGTACAAATTTTGGACTGTGTGCACTTTATTTTGCAACATAATTTGTTTAAGAATCTAGCAATTAGAAATGTTGAATGTTGGCTTTTATACAACGACTAGCTGATACTGGTATTCGAAACATCTGGGACTGACATTAATCTTAGCCCTCTACCACGGTGGTTCCTCAAATTTCAGTGCACATTATAATTCTCCAAACACAGATCACCGTGTGTGCCCTCAGACTTTCTTGTTTATTAGTTGTAGGGTGTCCCTTGAGAAGTTCCATTTCTCATAGGTCCCAAAGTGCTGCTGATCTTGAATGGTCTAAAGACCATACTTTGAGAAACACTATTGTAGTATAAAAATTGAAAAGGAATTATTGCTCACTGATGGGTGAAAACAGGTATGATGGGGTAGTTCTTTGTTCTTGAAAACAAAACAGAAAATGATTGTAAGATCGTTCAGAACTATGAGAGCTGGAATTGTTCCTACTAGTATGTGTCCTTATGACATTAATATGTTTAGTTCCTTTACCTTTTCTTGCTCAACTTCTGTCTGTACTTGGAAAGGAAAAAAGTTAAAGCAGTTGACATGACTGAAGACATCTATACACAGTTCTCATTTATTGGAACTGTGTATCTTAAATTGTATTTGTCCTTTGTTTTATCTTTTTAAATTACCACTCGTTAAATTGAATGTAGTTCATTTTCTATGGGAGGTATGTGCCTATTGATAACACAGATGAACAAGAGATGATATGGATGACTCAAATTTTCAGTTGCGCTATCTGCCGTAACACTTGTTTTCCTCTGGTGTTCTCCTGTGCTGGCGGCATAGCAGCATTCCCTGCAGTGACTCTAGGTCCAAGTCCCTGGACACTCATTTAGATCCTAAACATAGAGAACATAGAATGTTTTTGAATAGTTCCTAAGTTCCTCAAAACAATTATCACCTGCTAAAATGTATTATTCCATGTTTCCCATATTCCATATTTATTCCATATTTTACTAGTCAGCATATGTCAAAGTTTTCTTCTTAAATTCTTCTTGGTCGAATTGTCCTCTATTTGACCAGTGTCTCCTGGTTTGTACATCAAGCAACACTTATTCAATTGCCATTAATACTACCTATCTATCAAATAAGTTTGAGGAGCATAGGTTAGATACATTTGTGTATAATTTCAAAGAAATGTTATTGTAGTAAAGGTCATGAAATAAGATTTAAGAGATTAGAATTTTTAGTGTGCAAACTTTGGTTGGTTGGTTGTTTTTAGGAAATATTTTGTGGATTAGTGTTCCATAAAACTCAAACTGGAAAGTATAGATATGAACAAATAAGAAAATAACCTATTAATGTGTCTGGTTAGTCCACCTGATTTGCTTATCCCATTTGAAATACCCTTTCCTTCCATACAACTCCATCTTTTTTCTAACAGGTTGGTTAACTTTATCCAACTAAAGATAGTCATGTAAGTTTTCAAAGGGATATTTTTGTTCTTTTGATCACATACAGTTTTTGTCATGGTTTACAATTCCTATTTTATTAAAGTTGACAGTTATAACTGAAATAAAAGTTAATCTTGATCTAAACCATTAAAATATGATAATGTGCATGCATTTATATACTTATGTGCATTCAAATGTATGTATGTAGATATAAGATATAACACTAATGATACATATTTTAAAAACAGGATTACAATGATTTGTATTTGTATATAAATATGTGTGATAATGCAGACACATGTGAGTAGAAATGTACTGTGCCAACTATTTTGTAACTTGATTATTTTACACACATGAATGTAATATAGACATATTACCACTGCATCAAATATTCTGATAATAGGTGCTTAAGTTGTAAATGGCATATTAGAATCACAAACATGAGAATTTTTTTAAAAAAGCTAACTATGTCCACAGTCTTCAAAACTGCAGTGCAGTAAATACTCAGCAAGTGTTGGAGATGAGACGATTTCACGTCCACCTGTGAAAAGATGTTGTTTCATAAAGTATGTCTTGTAAATGTTGCTTTTATACCCTGACTTGGTTACCTAGTTATGCGAAGCATTTAAATCTTGTTAGACATTTTTGTCTATAACATAAAAGGCAAGGGCTGGGTTGATTCTTTATTAGTCAATGATGCATGTAGAAGGAAATATTTAAATAGATGCAAAACACAGTGCAAAGTTAAACTTAATGGCTAAGTTGATGTTTTGGCATGTGGCACCAGAAAGACTTCGAGGGGGAACAGTCTAAATTCTGAAGTATTATGGAACAAAGATACTTAATTGGAACAAACACTAAATGAAGGTGCATATGTATCAGTCCGTGAGGTACAATGGTAGAAAAAGTGTTCAATGGAGATTTGGAATCATAACATTTGTCAAGTGATTTTTAACTGGAGGACACTGTAACCATTTTACAAATTTTAATCATATAGCTGCCATTAGCAATGTGATTATAAGGATTGCCCTGAAAATGTGGAAATAAAACAAGTTATATGCTATAACCTGGTAACTTGCTCCCAATAATAATTTTCCTAAATCAGTTCTCCTGTCATTGTAGTATGACAGTAAATAGAGGTTTAAAATGAAGAAGTAGGCTTGACAATGTTTGGTTTTTCACACATTATGTAAAATACATTAAATACATTAGTTAACATATATTAATAATCATAAAATCTCTAAATGCTGTTTCTTCCTTGAATTTATACATAGCTAATTACCAAGGTCATATAACTATAAGTTTGAGAATGAGCTGGTTTTTAATCACAAATGGAAATTTCTTATAAAGAACATTTCTAAAATGAACCCCATGAGAAAATACATTATTAATTACAGCTAGTCGAATATGAGAAATCCTTGCTTTTTCATTTCAAGAAAATATATGTTTTATAATTGAGCAGCTATTATATACTCTGACATTTTAAGTAAATTAAAATTCTGTTCAGAATGATCATGTTTCAGATATTTCTTTAAAATTTGGATTAAACTTCTACATGTAAAACTAACTCATTAAAGTAAAACAGTGACAAAATCTTTTTAAGAATATTGATGGATATTTGAACAAATTAAGTTAAAAAGCAATTAAAATTGGTATTTAGATTGTACTTGAGTTGTATATAGAAATATAAGGTAAAACATACTACTATACAGAATCTTAATTTTATATTTTGTTTCTAAGAACCAAACATTATTGAAACTGCCATTTGCTTGCTGCATTATTATTAGACAAAATAAATCAGTGTTTCCTATTCCTCTTCTTTCTATTTCCTTCATTATTTTTGCTCTCATGAAATTAGGCAATGTTTACATCAAAACCAAGGAAGAAATTCAAGATATCTATGGGAGTTCCAAGAAATGTAACAGAAAGTTTGGGTTATAATAAAACCAGATTATTCTGTGAAAGCTGTAATTTTTCATAGCTAAAATTTTGCCAGTGTTTATGGAATATATGACTAAATTAAGGTTTCAGAAGGTTCCTTTTAAATATTTCCATAGATGGCACTAATTATCTTTTAATGAATTTTAGTCTTGGGAATTTACTGCAATTTTGTAGAGATTTTTGTCTTGTTATTTGTTGTTGGGTTTTTTTTTGAGACAGGCTCTTCACCATATAGTTCAGACTGGCCTAGGACTCATGGTGATCCTCCTGCCTCAGCCTCCCAAATGCTGGGATTATGGGCGTGTACCACCATGCCCCATGCCCGGGTCATATTTGTGGTGGTGGTTGTTTTTCTATCAAAGCTATTTTATAAAATGAACTATTATTTTCCTGTTTCTTTTTTTGTTTGTTTATTGTACTTAAACCTGTGGTTGTGCAAGTTGTCACCTACATCGTGTGCTCATACTATTACAAGCTTGTATCTAAACAAGTTGTTACGTTTAGTAGACTGCCTAATCCCCATTGGTGTCTATTAACAAGTGAACTTCAACAGTGGAGAAGGGTTCCTTTTGAAGTTCACTGTGTATACAATGTACCATATTCTTGGAAATAAAATAAAAAAATGAACTTCAGAGTCTCCCTCCATATGCTGAGGCAACTCTCACCAAAGAAATGCGCTTTCCCCCACATGACTTGAAAAAAATGTACATTTTTCTCTCATCTCCTTTTTTCCCCACTATCTTCCATTCACTTTTTTATTATTATTTATATTTTATTAGTACATACTTGTCATACATAACGATCACATTCATCATAGGGAATTTGTTCCTGTACATAATATATTTTAATCCTTCTCTTCTCCTATTCCCCTCCCCTCCCTTAAGCCCTTCTTCCTCTCCCCATTTATAAAAGCTTTGTATCCATTGTTTCCTTCCATTCTTTTTTTTTAAATCCCTTTTCCCTTTCTTCTCTTGCCCCTCTTCCCTCTTTTGTTGTGCCTCCCATTTGAACATGTTCTTCCTACTTCCCAGTATCTAGCCTCTGTTTTGCTCCTTATTTACCCCTTGGATTTTTCACACAGGCGCAATAATGTGATATTTAAACTTGTGTGTCCGACTTACTGTACTTAAAATTGTGATCTCAAGGTGCATCTGTTTACCTAAATATCACTCAAGTTTATCCCTTATGGCAGAGCAGTCCTCCATTGAATATAAATATCACATTTTCTTTATGTAATCATCTGTCGATGGGCATAGTGGCTGTTTCCAAGATTTAGCTGTTATAAATTGTGATGCTATAAACGTGGATGTGCATATATGACTGTGGTATGATCTTGTTCTGTGAGATTTTTCCCTATCCATCTCTGGTTTCTCATGCTTGATTTTCTCCATCCCTTTCCTTTCACACATTTACTACCCACTTATACCCTCAGTAACATACTGTTATAATGTTCTCCAACTCATAGTGGAATTTAATTTAGTAATAATTCATATGCTGAAGAATAAAATGGCATGAAATTAAAGCCAAGATTTTATCAGTAGAATCAGCAGTGCTTGCCCTATGACTAGCTTATTTCACTTAGCATAACGTCTTCATGTTACAAAGAGCAGCAATTTCTTATACTGTAAGGATGAATACTATTTTACTGTGCATATATTGCATTTTCCTTATTCACCATTGATGGACACTTAGGCTTCTTCCATGTCTTAGCTACTGCCATGAACATGGAGTGCACGTATCTCTGAGAGCCTGACTTCAGTTCTTTTGTGTGTGTACTTAGAAGTGGCTTGCTCTGTCAGCTAGTAAAGTAAGCCAGTTATGTATTCCAAAATAAACTTTTGGATGAGAAAAAAGTACAGTAAGAACAACTTTGTGTTTAATCTTTTATTCTGCACCAAGCCTGTTCATTGTCTGCTTTGCTATCAGATGCTTTACTATTGTAACTTGGAGGAAGTGGAAAATCTGGATGGCGTGGTATCATAATGTGTATGATTATCCTCCATTTGTATTTTTTATTGACCCGTAGTTGACTCTGGCCTCATAAGAGTAGTTTCCTTTTGAATGTTCCCCAGATGGGAAGGTTCTTATCATGAGGAGGCCCTGTATGTATAGTCTACATCACTATCCACAGGGGCTTGTTAAACTACCTCCTTTTCAAATCTTTTCATCCTACATCAGAAAGCATTTATTTGTTCTAATATGCACCACTATCTTTCGGATATTTTAAGTAGTAAAGGATCTGCATTTTAATTAGGTATAATATACTTTTAAAGTCAGTTGAAAAAATTTCTAGGATGCAACATCTGCAATATCCAAAGGTGTCTGGCCTAGGGCAGAAAAAGTGGGAATGCACATCTGTATTATTGCCATCATCAGAAAATGAAGCCCTATTAAAAACATGCTCATAATGCGCTCTACTCTCTAGGAAGCAAAAGTTTATATCCTGGAAAACTACTAGCATTTCTTATAGGCAATAAAAATTTCATGACAACCCAGACCTATGATATTAAGCATATGCTCAGGCATCTTAAAAATGTTATTACTGATTAATCTATAGTTATAAATAATTTTCATTGGCCCTGCTTACCTAAATAAATATGGTAATTTACGGTTTGTATTGTTTCACATAAATACAGCCCTCTGCCTTTGGTCAAAAAGTGAAGTTATTTAATGCCATATAGTTTTATAATAACAAATGCTAAGAAAATAGGATGAAATGCCCAGAAATAGAAATATGTCTGATAGAAATGGCTTCACCTTTAGCTGTTAACTGTAGTTGCTAAATCTGGTATGATGTAGCACATTAGCGTATTTCTTAAATCTGTATAAGGTAAGTTGACATCAGAAGGTAAAATCATAATAATTTTCTACAAAATGAGATATTTTCATTGTTTAGATATAAATAATTAAATTTAGAATAACAGAATAATTCTACAACAATAAGTGATACATTTGCTATTAGGAACAATCAACAAACATAAGTAGGGCAGGAATAAAAATTAAGAAAAGGCAAAGAATTACTGAATGGCTACATTACAAAAATACCTAGATAAACTGCGTTTTATTACAGAGTCAATAAATGTTAAAAAGTAGTTTGCACATTATAAAAGTTTGAAGGTCCAAGAAGCCTTCTTGAAAATGTTTTAAAGTAATTAGGAAAAAAATGAATTAGAAAACACACAAATATAAAACAATGCTTAATTTTTGTTTTCCATGCAATGTAATAATAAAAACAAAATTGTGCGATTTGTAATGGAGGTGAAGTCTCATTAAGAGCTCTTAAAGTCCAACGCAGTGAATATCATATGCATTTTCCAAGTCAAAAGGATGCTCAGTAGTAGTTTCATATGGGAATTTTGCCCCAGCATTTCTTCAAAAATGTGTAAGTTTTTGGAGTCTCAAATCATGAGAAAAATCAGGAGATTTGGAACACAGGCATGTATTATGAATCACCTGAGAGAGTTACAGCTTAGAAATAGATACAGGAAATGTTACAAGTTTGAATTTTCAGAACTTACTCGAGGTAAAGTAGAAATCATGCAGAAAGCAGGAAACAGACTCTACAAGTTAGTCAAAATATGTGGTCGACATTTCTGAAGCCAGGTTTAGAACATGTGTAAAAGATCAGTTACCATGTAATCATCCATCTTATTTCAGCTGTTGACACGTGGTAAGTATTTGGGTTGGTTGCTACTAACAATGTGTCATTTTTGCCAATAAGTATTATTAACTTATGGTGTACTTTATAGATGTCATGTGAGTGATATTACTAGAAATAACAAGTTTGAAAAATAATATTGGTAATTTCATCCAGTGATTCTGTGTAGTGATGTTGCTGTAAACCTTAATAGGAAGTCGGAATATTAATTACTTGAGTACCGCCAAATCTTATTTACATACTAGTACATTTAATGTTTTCATATTCAGTCTAAGCTCCTTCTTTTTGAGCTTAATATTTTTAATAATAATTTTTCTATCCCTCCTAATGAGTAAAGAGAGTATGAGCATTGGAAACATTCAGGAGTAAAAAAATGTTAGGAGTTTATGAATATTTTGGAAGAGTTCTGAATTTTTATTCATAGATCCCAGATATTAATATCTGTTGTGAATTTGTCAACTCTCCTCCAGTAACAACTCATAAAAATGATGTCCTGGACCTTGAGGGCGAGATGTTAATTGCCATACCGTGTGACATTCTTTTACACATATACCACATAGCCTATGACTTCTGATTTGGTTTAATACTGTTTCAGTTTTTGGTATATAAAATTGTCACATTAGGCATAAACTCATTGATCTAATAAGATTTAGCTAGATGCATGAACTCTTAAAATTTCAGAGTTAATGACCTTTGTAATTTCGATGAATCATCACAGAACAAAGGGATCAATCAGGTGTTTGGGTTTTGTT
The DNA here is from genome assembly GCA_004026905.1 of Hystrix cristata. Lineage (NCBI taxonomy): Eukaryota > Metazoa > Chordata > Mammalia > Rodentia > Hystricidae > Hystrix > Hystrix cristata. The sequence goes on along the minus strand of PVJO010003777.1, from coordinate 80,676 downwards.
TTGTTTTTGTCCTTGTTTTTGTTTTTGTGTTTTGGTGATATGAAGTATTAAACTCAGGGCCTTCATCTGGAGCTACATCCAGAGTGCTGTTTTATTCTGAGACACGATGTCCCTAAATTGCCTGTACTGGGCTCAGATTTGCTATCCGGAGCCTCCCGGAAAGCGAGGCCTGCAAGAGAACACCACCACACCTTTGACTCCAAAATCTACATGTCTACTTGTTACTGAGTTTGATGGAAATAACATAGATATTAAAATTACTACTCTAGATTTAGGACGATACTGTGGGGAAGTAGATAATGACTAGTCATTTTTAGGTGGAAAAGAAGCTTCCACAATTACGTAAACTGCTTCAGTAAACCTGGCAAAGGCCAGTCTTTGGTCGTGTGGATCTATAGCAGTAAATGAAGACATTTCTAACTCGAGGTATAGCCTTACCCTTAACAAGTATCTGGAAAATAAACTTTGCATGCCTACCACCTTAGACTTCCTTGTAAAATATAGAAAACGGGTGTATTCAAATAGGTTTGTGTCAAATTGTAAATAAAAAGAGCATACGTGTAGCTGAAATATCATGTCATCTCTTGGTTCTCTTACATGTCAATATTTGGTCCATAGTGCTCAGAGAAAGGCAACATAATCACAGGTTGCCATTAGGGTTTCTTAGGATGTCACAGATGTCCCATCTCCTATTACCTGAGATTCTGGTGCCCTTTTACTTTCTTACACCTTTCTCCACAGCATAGGGTCTAGTGTTGTTTGTGTTGGGGGTGGGGGGGACTTACACAACTTAGTAATCGACTTAGGCCCACTTTTAGTCATTTATTCAATCTTTGCAATCTTTTCCTTCTATAAGGAAAATAAAACTCTTCTGTTTCTCCCTGTTCTTTTCAAATTACATGCCTTCTACTGCTGCTAGCATATATCCAGTAAAGTTCAGGGTAGTTACAGTTATCCTAGTTAGCATGTCTGGTTGTTTAAGAAAGAATTAGAGAATTTTAAGGTACATCATGTACATGGATGCTAGCTTTGTCTGACTATAAATGTACTTCTCCTTAGGAAATGCATTAAGCGTATATTTGAAAGTTATGAAACAAAAGCATTTTTACCTACTTAAAATTTACCTTTTAAATACAAGAATGAATGAAAATTATAAAACTCAAGATACGTTCTTGAAATAGCTACTTGGTTTTTTTTTTCTGCTAATCATTAGTACTAAAATCTGCAAAGAATCTGTAATTAACCTAGTGATGAAACAATTTAAAATAATTCTTGGTATCACCATGAATATTCAGGGAAAAAGATTGCAAGCATTCTGTATGTCAAATCAAGTACATATGTATTTCACATTTCTGTAATAATGTGAATACTTGGAAATTACAGAAGTACTTGCCTTCGAGTTTGAGCCATATCTTGGAGTAGCATCGTTTGATTTGTTAAACTTGAATTTATCCTCTGAGGCAGCACAACAGCTTCTGCAGGTACAGAAATGGTCTTTATATTTAAATGTGCTGCCTGGAACACGCTCCCATCTGTTTTCTGTAGTTTACACAAAGCATTAGTTCATTTCCAGGGGTTCAAAAATTTTAATTCTAAAGGTTAAATTCGCGCAGGGAGAAGCCCAGTGGGATTAGAATTCCTATTTTAGAAACTGTGTGTCCTTTTGCACTGTGAACACGACTTGCTATTCCTGCACTATCTGGCTGCAGAGTCATTACGCTGGCAGTTCTTTTCTCTATAAACTTGTTCCCTGTCTTCAACCTGATGTGATGGCACAAAAAGATGAGCAAATCCCAGGACTAAGAATGAAGACATCTGGAGCTTATGATAAGGAAACTACGTGAACCTAGGAGTTCTGCGTGTCTTTCTTTTTTCAGGTCCCTTTACACTTTCTAGACTCGCTGAAATCTTCACCATTAAAAATGCCATGTTATTTGGAAAATTGTCTGTGAGCCTGCGTTCTAGCTACAGATAGGATAATTACACTTCCCAAATGTTCTGGGATAAATTCGGTTTTAAATATGGACTCCTATTGTTAGACGATGTATCTAGAATTGAAGTTTGGAAAATATATTTGTCGTAGTTCAGCACTTCTATTTCAAGTTTATTTTAATAAATTCAGATCTTTCACTTACCTGGGGGCTTGCCACTTATATTTCTGAACAGCTTAATATTAATATAAAGACTTGCTGTAATAATATTTTGTAAGCTTTTTGCTTCACTTAGAAAAGAAAACTTCAAAGTAAAAGCTTTCTACAGCTAAGAAAACTATGTTCCACTCCGGGAAAATTTCCTGAATTGCCTTTGTCAGAGAATAGGGGCTTAAGAAGTATTCAGTAAATTGAATTAAGACTATTGTTTTCATGGCACCTTGACCTAAGTCTAAATAGATTTTGGTGTACAGAGTAAAGCTCTATGAACAAATTGTGAAGTAATATTAGTGTCATCCATGCTGAACATACACCTGTATTGGAAAAAATAGCCAACAATTTTGAACCTTTTGAGGAGAAGCACAAATAAGATAGTTCAAACAATTTATACACATTTCTTATCAGTTTGTCATAGAATAAGAAATAGAAAAAAAAGACTAAGGTAAAAAATACTACTTTGGTCACAGGTAATTAAGAATTATTCCGTTTTAGGGAGAATTAACTACAAAATGCTGAATTATCTTGTAGCAGTTCTATGGAATCATAAATTCAAAAGAATTTTATTTCTCTTAAGCAGTATTTTAAGGAGAGAAATTTTAACGGATTGATCCTTATTTTCTGAAGAAATACACAATTTAGATTGTGGTCATAACCTCAAAAGTATAAGAAAGGTAGATTTAAAATTCTCTGTATCGTTCTAACTTTTATTGCAGTTGTCCTGAAATGTCACGATTTTGTGCCTGGGCGCGGCTCTCTTTCCGCTCATTATGTTTAACCTGTTGGGCCCATTTCAATGTACAGACTAATGCTTTGGCTAAATTCATAGCAATTTACTAAATTAATTCGTGGTAAATTCTGCCCTATATTTTCTCCTTTCATTCTTCATATTCCAATATTTGGATATTTTATACCTGCATATATACTATTCTAGTTTTCTTATCTTTCTCTATTTCCCATTTGTCTTTTTTAAAGTTATATCCTGAATAACTTTTTCATATTTACCTTCAACATGTTCATTGATTTTGTTTGTCGTTTTACTATTGTACAATTAATATCCAAGAAGATTTTTTAGCTCTCTTGACGTTTTCATTCTATACTATAATGCTTTTATTCTGATATGCAATATCGCTTTATCTCTTTGTATGCATTAGAAATAATTTTAAGCATTCTTCAATTTTTACATTCTATTTTTATTGTAACTATATTTATAGTTGATTATTTTTTAAGTTGATGTTCTCCTCAAATAAATGGTTTTCTTTGGCTGCCAGTCTTCATATATGTGGAGACATCTATTAAACAGGTCTGCTTTACTATAGAGTGACTCAGCAGAGTCCTGTTAGTCCAGAAAATTCCCAAATGTCTACACACTGAGGATTTTTCCCCTGGGATATCTGTTTATCCCAAGGAAAATCTAGTTTCCTCAGGGAGACTTGATGTTATGGATATCGGCTACCAGAGTTATGGGTATGAAGCAGGAAAGAAGACTGAAGTTTTTACCATTCGGTGTCATTTATGATTTCTATCATTCTCTCCTTTTCAATCTAGTATCTCTACCTTCCCCTCAGCTGTGCTCAGTTTCTTGCATCCGTATCACCCCTAGCTCAATATTCCTAGAGAGTGAGCTGGTCTTTCATTAAACCGAGTATACTCTGGATACATGAATTCGGAAGATGAATCTGAAACTAAACATTCTTTTCACCTCCATCCATGTACAAGGTTTCAGAAAACATATTTCCCCAGTTTCCTGGGAGATGTGGAAGATCTGTGGTGTAAATTATCTTGACTCTTGCTGATTTCTTAGTTTGTCGTGCTGTTTCCTTGCCCCTAAAAGAATTTTTTTATCATTTTTTCCATTCTACGTTCATAGACCTGTTGAAGTCTTTTGAATTTATTTGTGGCTCCCCAAATTTCATTGAAAATTTACTCTTTTTTCCTTTTCTGTTCTGTCTGCATGTCTTCTGAATATTTTCTATATTTTCCTTTACTTCTAGTCTATGTGATTTTGTGGAAAGCTGCTAAACATGTACGTTAAATCAGAAATGTTTAGCTCAAACTTGGTATATAGTATTTCCAACATTTGAGTGAAGTCATATGTGATACTCAAATATTCACCTTCTTATTTTGTACTTCCTTTGAGCAATTAAATTTGTTATAAAAAAACAAGCATTTTGCTCAATGGTATTCACCCATTTGGGTGCGTTTCTAAATATTTTTTCAACTCTGCATTACTGTCATACATTTCATTCACTGAAAGGCAGTAGCAGAGAGAAATGCAAATTATGAGTACTCTGAACATACTGTACATTTAAATTTGATGTGGTTGTACAATATTATCCATGTGTTGGTCTGGTCTGTATGACATATAAATTCACCAGCATGTAGAAATATTGTACTAGCCCTCCAATCTACATTGTTTCATCCATTTTTCATGTGGTATCCTCCAGTTTGCCAGCCCTAGAGGGTGCCCTTCATTCAGCGTCTAGATTAAAAGGATGCCCCCATGGCCATATGATTTCAAGAATCGTTCCTACCTTTTATTACACTATCATGCTCAGTGACTTTGACATATACCCACGGTACTAACAAATCCATGTTTTTCACATCACATTTTTGCAGTTTCCAGCTCCAAGCTTCTCTGTTGATCATGCTTTTCTGTCCTTGACAGTGTTTCTCAAAACCGTTCTGTTTTGTTCTCTAAGTGTGGTCATAAGCTCTTCTTTCATTCCCTGTGCTATTAACACCAGGCTGTGAGGTCTGCTGAAGATTCGGGAATAACGAAGTAATTGCAACATAAGTTAATAACATGTAGAGTGAGATTAAAGAGCTTTAATCCTAAAGTCAGTTGTCTATACCCCATAACCCACAAACAAAAAAGACTGAGGTAGGATTTAAAGTAGGGAAAAATAAAATGAGGGTATAGCATTTGCATGTCCAGATAACCTCATTAAAAAGTAATTCTTCACCTTCTCCTTTTGTGTTGGTCTTGGGTTATGACCCTTAAATTTGGGAAGCTCATTCAATGCGTAAATGTTCCTTCAGAAATTATTCTGCATACTTATCCAAATATCATGTAGTTTAAAATTTCCTTTATTACGCTCAAGCACTGCATGTATAACTGTTATACATTTTGTAGAACTACACGGTGTACAATTAGCACATACCTGCCGTCTTGAACCGCTGGCTTGACCCACTAGTGCTACATGTGTGACTGTCTCATCTGGCAGCTTGTACTACAAGTAGTACAAACAGATCTAATCACTTTTGTCAGTCAATCATTTTACTAATGAAATTAATGAAAAGTCGTCTGATTGGACAGTCATGCAGTGTACCACCAGTGGCTCAAGCCTCCCAGCAGTGAAACATCTGAATCATGGCTCCATCATAAATGTATTAAATCATATATGAAAGATCACCTATATTCCCATCATGGGTTAATGTCGCTCTGAACTTCTGTCATTGTTCACTAATATTAATAGAAAACAAAACAGAAAAAAAGAGCAATATTGGAACTATATTATGGTGGTTCTGAAGGTATCAGTAATGACTTATGAATATTCAGTGTGTATGCTTCTAAAATAAAAAAAGTGGAGTGGACCATTTTAATATAAAATATTTGCCTCCTTATGTACTATTTATTTTCTCTATTTTTGTTCATTCTATTAGGTTTTCTATTTTACTCCCTTAAATTCTTTCTAAGCATTTTGTGTCTTCCTTTTTGTTTTATACCACTACTAAAACACTTGTCTAACTTTTGCATTCTTCTTATGTCCTTATTTTAAGGATCCAGCATTAACTTGGAGATAGGCTGGTACCTGGGGTGCCAGTGTATTTCCCTAAAGTTGGAAATTTATGCAAACTAGAACCAAAGGAGTCTCATAAGTAATTTTCTCTACCAAGAAGATAAATGAAGGGCTGAGAGAGGACATTGTGTTATTTCCCTGATGTTGAGTAAAGCTAAAGTCTATTTTAATGCAATAAATTGAATTTGCAAAACCACAATATTTGATCTTAGTAGCAACTACTCTATCATCTTGATGTTTCTCCTGTCTTTATTTGCAGCTTCTAGCATTATTTTTCCCACTTAAAGGTCTACTTAAACCTTTTCTCTCACATGCACACTAATGTTTGAAATATTCTCATGTGGAATAATTTTATTTCTCCATATCTTTGCAAATGTGTGCAAAGATTCAAGCATAATATAAAATATAAGTTGCTTTGTATACATTTGAATTCTCGGTCAGAATCACTGCATAGGTAGGTCATACAAATAGGAATTGTCCTTGGTAGTAAGGAGAAATTACTCTGGTCAACTCATTTGGGTCTTATGTAAGTGAACTCAAACATCAGAACTCCAATACAGTGCTGATTTTTTTAAAACTGGGGTTTAATAGGTAAAACTAAATTGTTGGCTGAGGACAACTGAAATAGTTCTGACTGTACTAGATTAACTATATCTTATTTTGTATCTTTTCATTGTGCATTATATATAGCTTTATTAGCATTGTGGGACTATGTGAAATAGAAACCAACTCAAAGCTGTTTGATCAATCTGTCCATCTCTCATTTCTTCTTATTGCTGTATACCTGCTTCTTTTCCTCCATTATCTCAGTTTTTTTTTTTTCCTGCTAAGTCCCTGAATAGGGAAATAGTCTCCCGTTGGTGCCTGGGTTGACGTATTACATGTCCAGCAATGTATAAAGTGTAGGTGAGGTCTTAGTGTCTTAGCCCACTTTAAATATCGTAGAAGAATGCCTAATTGGATGACTTTTTGCCAGATATCCAGATATAACCAAATTGTGTCTGGCCAACACAATAGGGAGCTATCTGTGCTAGTTTGAGAAAAATCACGTGCTTGCTGGATAGCAGAAAACCCAAAGAGTATATACTTAATAGTAAATCTAAAATAATAAGTATAACTTTATTTTGTTAATTACAATTTCTTCTTGCTAGCTCTTGATGAAATTCTTAGAGTGTTTCCCTCCCAGATTTTTCTCTGATGCTTTTATTTTCCTATTTTAGCTTACATATCTCATTAATGTGTAACTTTCATTAGCCATTGTAGTTTTATTACATTCCACTAGAAGTACCCCAGTTTTTATGTAGAAGACTCAAATTAAAATGCCTTGAACAGCATGTAAGTTTATTATCTTTCCTAATAGGTTGAACCAACATGAAAGATAGGATTGTCAAATCAGATCATTTGAATTAAGTATCTTACCCAGTATCAGCACTACTAATAACATCATAGATGCAGACGAAAAGGAGAACAAAAATAAATCAGTATGAATCTGGGGTGTTCTTCGTGGCTTCTTGTCTCTTGTCCCAGTATTAGACATGTACAGTAATAAAGGACCTCACATCTGCAAATTCCTGGGGTCTCCACTGCACCTTTTCATTCCCACACCTTCACACACTGCTCTCTCAGGGACTCCTTCTCAGGCCTCCTGGGCCATTCTGGAAGTGTGAGTGGAAGCCTCTCTGACCTTACAATTCTTGCATTCTGCATTACATGGATAAAGCTAAGGTCTGCTGCTAGAAAGAGCAGCACTCAGCCCCCATTGAACCATGCCTGCAGCAGTATCTCAGTGCCTGGAGCACTGAACACAGTGAAATGAGTTCTGGGGAACCAATATCCCAGGAAACCCTTCTCAAATGAAAGGTAGAGAACTTTTACAACCTTGAGCCTGTGATGTGTGGGGTCTTGCTGATTGCTGATATGCCCTCAAGGCATCTTTCCTCTTTTACCTGTACAAAGTACTCGCTTTGTTTTTAATGGGACTAATCTCTTCAGTAACCATACCTTCTTTATCCCCAACTTTACCTGTTGTTCCTTTTGAGTCAAATCTTAAATTTTTCAAATTTTTCTTCTCTGGCTTTTTGTCCTTAACTCTCATGATATGTATTAGTCAACTTTACTGTCATTGAGATAGACTATCGACAACTTACAGGAGGAACGATTTAATTTAACTCATGTTTTAAGAATACTCAGTCTATGGTCAGCAGGCTCCAAAACAGAAACATGATGGAAAGGTTTGGTGGAACAACTTGGTTCATGACAGCTGGAAAGCAGAGCAGGGGAAAATTTGCAGAGAGGAATGGACAAAGGACCATATACAGTAATAATACCTCTGACCCCTCCAGACATACTCAGGAGCATGCTTTACTAATCTGCTAACTGTTTCTTAATCCAGCGATGTTGACATTCAGGATTAATGTTCACATTCTTCATCTGGCTAAAAGCAGCTAGCACTATCCATACCACAGCTTAAATGTTGAGCTCCTTTGAAAATTCCAGATGAATTAGTCCAACTACCTTTAATTTCAGCCTCCTTCAAAGTCCAGGACAGAGGCAGAATGTGGACATGTTCTTTTCCAGAATGTAACATGCATGGTTTCTTTCAATAGTCTTATTTCTGCATTGAAGCCATGTTGGCCTGGCTTTCTTTTTCTCATTTCTATCAGCATTCTGATTGTCTGAGCTCTGACCATAATCACTCATTAAACTCTTCTAATAGCATTCTAATATTTCTCTAGCCTGTTACTCCAAGCTTTTTCAAATCTTCCTGAAAACTAAATTCAAAGGCAGCCAATTCAAACTAGTTCATGGCAGCCAGGATGCAGAACAGTAGCAAAGCACCAGAGAAAAGGGGGTGGGGCAGGGAAGACTAATGAATTACGTGTGTGTGTATACATACATATATTACATACATGTATACACATGTACACACACACCCTACTCACCCACTCCAAGGTCAAGCTTTCAAGACCCATCCAGAATATCCAAGCCTGATTTGTGCTTTCCTAATCTGATAGGTGTTTCTTAATCCAACCAATTTGACATATTATGATTAAATATCACGCTCTTAAGGAAGTATGTCTGCTGCAAAATTTTGGAGACCCTGGCTTGAGAATTCTTTAGATTATATATTCATTTATTATAGATAATATTTAGCTGAGGTTGCTCTGCTAAATATACAATAGATATCAAAACTTTCTTCCAGCAACTATCATTAGTATATTTGCAAAGAGGCCAAGTTATTAGCATATTTAAAATGAAAGCAGACACTCTTAGTTAGTTTTTTGTTGCTAGGACAAAATACCTGGTACCTACAAGTTCAAGGAGGAGAGATTTATTTTGGCACATAAATTGTAGATCTTTCAGTCCATATTCAGCTGGTTTCAAGGCAAGGTGGCATGGCAGAGGAGAAATAGTCCATGGTATGTCAGGCGGGAAACAGCCCAACTTCCTCATTCCTTCCCTTTTTATTCCATCCGGGCTCCAATGCTGTTGCTTGACGTGACCTGCACCAAAGTCGGGTCTTCCCTTGTCAGTAAATCATCTGCACACAAAATGATGCTAAACCAATCAGTGGAGTGATCTGGTGCCACATACCCATGATTCAGTCACTGCCAAATGTCCTAACTCTATGCACATGAGGTTTCTGGGGGGCCATATAATTATAAGCAGTAAGATTCCACCCTTGGTCCCCAAAAGACTTACGCACATCCCTTCATGCAAAATACATTTAGTCTATCTCTGAGAGTTGCCAAACCCTAACAGTTGCAGCACTGCTGAAAAAGTCCAAGTCCAAATTCCCCTTTAAGTATTAAGGCAAACTCTTAGCCACAAGCCCTTCTAAAAATGAAAAGGGTAAGCACTTCCAACATACAGTGGCACAAAATAAATGTTCCCATTCCAAAAGGTATAACTAGGGCTAGATAAGAATGAGATGAAAGCAAGACCAACATCTAGCAGGGCAAACATTAAATCCTGTAGTTCTATGTCCAGCACCTGGGGCAATCTGTGGCAAAACTTGAACTCCAATGTGCTTGGGTTGGTTCACTCCTGTGGCCCTTCTGCTGGTTATAGCCCCCACAGTCTGTCTCTGCAGTGAGCTTTGCTCACTCCTTGCAGCTTTCCTCAGATGATCAGCATTGCTGGCTTCTCCAATCTTCTGGGGGTTCCACTGCACTTTGGACTTCACACTCTCACACACTGTGCTCTCAGGGGCACAGTGCCTGGCTCCCCACACCTTCTTCTGAAATCTGAGTGGGAGCCTTCCTGACCCAACATCCCTTGCATTCTGCATGCACCTAAAACCAGCACCACGTGGATGATGCCAGGGTCTGCTGCCAGCTGAAGCAGTAACCAGGCTTCCTTCTCTCTTGGCTTTAGGTGTTGAATGCCTGGAGTGCTGAGCGCTATGAACCCAATTCAGAGGAGTGATTTCCCACAGGCCACAGCCATTCTGGAACATGGTTCCCCAGGGGGCTCTCTTCTCTAAGAAAAGACTTCCTCTTTTGCAATTTGGAGGCTGTAAAGGGTGGAGTCCTGTTCTTGTGATGCTGTCGGGCCATCTTTTCTATTGTCCTGTTCCAAAATACTTGGCTTTTTATTGCTAATCTTTTCAGCAACCAAGTTCTCCTCTGCTCCATCTTTGCAGGCCACAAATTTAATGGAGCTTCTGTTCTGGCCAACTAAAAACATTTCAAATCATTCGGCTGGGCCATTTGCTCTCGATTCTCAAGGTGCAGCTGGCTAAAAGCCCTCAACAGTAGCTATGCCACTGCCTCAACATTAGACTGTCTTGAAATTTCTTCTGCCAAACTAATCAGTCCACTGCTTTTAGTAATAGTCTCTACCATGTCTGTGCTCATGAGGAAAATGCAGACAAATTTTTTGCCAAAACACAGCACACATGGCCCAGAGTCCAACTGCCAATGCAGTCTTTGTTTCCACCTGAAACCGTCTGAACCTGGTTTTTACCAGCTGCATTTCTATCAGCATTCTGGTCTTTGGAGTTCTGACCAGAATGTCGCATCAAGCTCAGCTAGAAGCATTCTATGGCTGCTTCTCCAGGCGGCAGCTCCATACCTTTCCATTCTCTTCCCACAAGCCAGTTCCAAAGGCTTTTGAACTACATGGTCAGGTAGCTGCATAGCAATGACTCCACTTTTCTGGTGCCAAAATCTGTCTTAGTTACTTTCTCGTTGCTAGGACGAAATACTTGACACCCGCAAATTAAGGGAGAAGAGGTTTATTTTGGCTCACAGTTTTCAAGGTTTCAGTCTGTAGTTAGCTAGTTCCAAGGCAAGGCAGCATGGCAGAGGAGAAACAATTCATGGAAGGCAGGGATGAAGTACCACAACTTCTTTCTTTCCCTTTTTATTCCATTCAGGGTACGAACCTATTAGTTGGTGCCAACCATACCCAGGGTGGGTGTATCCTCCTCAATAAATTCATCATCCACACTCAGAACTGATGCTAAACCAATCAGTGGTCTAATCTACTGTCACGTACTGTTGCGGTTTGCATCTAGATGTTTCACCAAAGTCTCATGCAGTCATGGGTGGGGAGTTTCAAAGGTGGCTAGATTAGGGTGTATGAATGTGGATTAAGGATATGATACTGGGATAAGGGGGTGGATAGTGGAAGCACCACACTGTGTGTGGGTGGTACCGGTTAATAAGCTTATACCCTGATGGAACATAAAGAGAGAGAGGGAAGACAGGCTGGCTCCTCACTGCTTCCTGCCTTATATCTGCCATGACACCTTGCAGTGCCCCTCTTCTGAGGTGCCCCTCTTCTGCGCTGCCCCCCTTCTGTGGTACTCTTCTGCCATGCCAGCCTGCCTTGGAACCAGGTGACTATGGACTGAAACTTCTACAAACTGGGCTGAAATAAGCCTTTGCTCCTGTAACTTGTAGATGTTGGGTATTTTGTCTCAGTAAGGAGAAAAGTAACTAAGACACATGCGTATGGTCCAGTATCAAACACCCATGATCCAGTCACACTGAAAAGCCCCACCAATGAGCACACGAGGCTTTGCAGGGACATCTAGATATAAGCCAACATGCATAATTTTTGTAGCTTGCTTTTTTATTTTTTTGTCTTAACCAAACAGCATCCTCTTGATAAAGATAAGATTCAACAGTATCCAGCTTTTTTAATGCCTGTGTCCTTGCAAAGCTTCTACAAAATCATGTGTTAGCACAACCTACAGGTTCTGAGATACCATCGAGGGTAGAGCTTCATTCTAATCTCTCCTTTTCTCCTTCCTCCTCTGTCGCTCCATCCCCTTCCTTTTTTTCACTCTCACTTCTGTACCTTTCCAATTCTTACACTGTAGTGTATAGTGTAGTCCTTATACATAAATTTTGCCTGCACAAAATGGGACTACCATCTTGTGTAAGATGGATGAGGATTGATGGAAACATCTTTATGTGGTACATGATTGATTTTTTTTTTCTCTATAGACTTATTTCTTGTGTTTATCAAATGGGTTACCACAGATTCAAGCATCATATGAGTCAGTGTCTAGAGGCAAGAATGCAAGGGAGATTTTTCTCAGAAACCTCCTTCTCTGCATCATAATCTGTGTTTTATTTGTCATAATTATATCACATGTTCTTGCCTGAACTAGTAGCTCACAGAAGTAATGTAATACCTTCATTGGAGCAGACTAAATAGACGTTCAAGTGAACAATACAGTTTTACTCCTGACAATATGAGAGGCAAATTCTCAGAACACGGTCAATGATACCTGATTAAATTTTAATTCTCGCAGTGTAAGGAGGTGTGTGAGGGATAGTGTGAAGAGGCCGTACTTTCTGAGTAGCCTATCAGTCAAGAATTTGAAATTCCTAGTGACTACAGATATGAAACTGAATCCTAGTTCTCAAAATTTTTTCCCCAGTAGTTTAAAGCAGACCTTTATAAGAAATCGCTACAAGTTTGGAAATCGGCCTCGAAATAGTGTAGAATCTGTAATGTACAGACATTTTTGTTTCCATTTTCTCTGGTACAAGCAGTTATTTAACACAGAAATTAGGTTTCTCATAATCATTGCTTTAAAATTTAATGCAGGATCATCCAGTATGCTTTCTGGAATAGCTACAGCATATGACTATCCCCTGTGCTTGCAGTAATGGAACTCTATTTTCCTAAATCAGTGATTCTATAATTTTAGAATATATAAAAATCAACACAATTACTAGTAAAAATACAAATTCCTGAGATCTACCTTAGAAAATCTGATAAGTAGTTGTAGGAATCTGCATGTTTAATGATCACACCTATAGATATCACAGTATACGTGTTATTCAGACCACATTTTTGTGAAACACTACCAGTATAATTGAAGTCAGGAAACGAATCTCTCCGGATGAGTACTGCTTGGAATATTGAATTCTCTTCCCCAAAGCTTTTGCTTCTGAAGTTGCTTGTTTTCTACTATAAATATTCCCTTTAAACACATCATTCCCTGGAGCATTCATTTCTAATTAACAGGCTCATTGTAGGAGTATTTTTGTATCAAATATGAATGGTATATAGGGTTTTAGAGAAGTAGTCACATTTGCATGATAATTGTAATTATTTCCCAGGAAATTTTAAAATGTATCTGAGTTCTTCCACTCCACCTCTTATTATTTATTAAGCTTATTGATTTAGGAAGAATGTTATAAGAAAATGGTTTTTAGAAGTCACCAAACTTAGCTTCAAGAATATTTTTCAGCTCCTTTTATTAGATTATAACTAGAATTAGATAGATACCATTTTTATCGACAGAGTGTGTGACTACCAATAACTTGATCTTCCAGAGGCACCAAAATGACTTTGTCCATTTTCCTCACCTTTGAGCTTTAATCACATCTTCTGTAAAAAGTCAAATCTCCTGTGATTACTTTAAGGGAGGCTCACTCCAAGAATAAATTCTGTGATGCCCATGTCCTGATACACCTACATCTCTTGTTTTACTTATTATATATGCCATCATTTGGCACATATTACATTGCATTTTCCTAGAGATAGTATTTTGTATGTATTCGTGGTACCTAGCACAATGTTTTGGAAAGCATTTAAATGAAGTAAGACATGCATATGAGTATATCTTCCTGCCTTCCCTAATTAGCATCCCTAATGGATGGTCTAATAGGTTCTCAAAAGGAAGATATACAGCATATTCTCTATAAGAATTTAGGAAAGTGAGACTATATATACATAAAAGTATTGCCTATTGAGCAATTATACTATGCCTAACTTATATATGTAGTTTGTATACAGGATATGTACCATAATAAAATATCCAGCAGAACATATATAGAGAGTTGTGTTGTGCTTGTGTGTATGTGTGTACACGCATGTGTGCACATGCATATTTGTATATGTATGTGTATTCTTTCAAGCTGGCTTGGTTTCTGCTTCCATTTTGCCCACAGGCATGTCTTGCTTGGGCATAGCACAAATTATGTTATTTTCTAACATTTATGTACATGTTCTCATAAAATTGAGATTTCTGGCCACATTTGAGAAGTTAAAGGAATGAGTAATATCGGATCCACCTTTTCATACTGTTAGACTTGGCAGGACCTGTCTACCTATAGCTCCCTCAAAACTATAAAGAGATGGTATAGCTCTCCATAGGTCCCCTTCATACTCTGTTCTCTCCTCTGGCTAAAACAGAAAATTCTACCATTTTTCATTACATTTGACCTCTTCTATATATTACACCCAAGATGTCTCGTGTTTTGTAATTCTCCAGCCTCTGGAGGCTCAAACCCTTGGAATGTGGGAGGGTAGATGCATGGGGGTACAAATATGTTAATGGGCATATTATAATTAATATCAAGCTTTGGAAACTTGGTTTAGCTCTAATTTCCAGCTTTCTTACTTACTGGTTGTGATATTAATTATATCTGTCCACTTGACTAGGCTAATGGATGCCCAGATCGCTAATAAATCATTTCTAGGTTAGTCTGGGAATATGGAATCTGGAAGAGATTAGCATTTGAATCAGTGGACTAAGTAAAGAAGGTCTCCCATTATCAGTGTGAGAAGACATCATCCAATCCATTGAGGGTCCAGAAAAACCAAAAGACTAAGGGCAGACATATTCTCTCTCTTTCTTCTTGCATGTTATAACATACATCTTCTGGTCATGTGCATTGGAACTCCTGATTCTTCTGCCTTTGGACTGTAGAACTTAAGCCAGCAGTGCCTTTCCCCTTCATCCCGGGCCCCTAGACTTGGAGTGAATTAGATAATGCCCTGGCTTTCCTGGTAGCTTTCTTTCAGATAGCATGTCATGGGACTTTACAGCTTCTGTATTCACGTGAACCAATTGGCATGATAAATCTGGAAATAAATTTATTTTTATTAAAGCAAATAAGTACATATAATGATATGTATGGCTATCATGTGATATAATCATGGCTTACAGAATGCAATTGATATCTCTTTAAGAATATATCTACAATTAAGTTTTCAAAAGTAGTTGATAATCAAGATTATCCCAACAAATGGGATCAATAGAATATATGAAGGAATGACGGAGTGAAAGAGCAAGCTCGCATAGAATGAGAGTGGGGAGAGATTTAGTGTAAGGAATTGGCTTATATGATTGTGGTGGCTGACAATTCCAGGATCTTCGGCTGGCAAGCTGGAGACTCAGCAGTGCCAGTGGCATAAATTCCAGTCCTAGCGATGGCATGCGCAAACCCTGCGGAACTGGTGCTTCAGTCCAAGCACTAGGGCCAGGATAAAAAATACAATGTCCCGACTCGAGGAGTCTGGCAGGAAGGTTGAAAGTACCAGCTGTCACACCTCCACACACAAATTAAGGAGAGCAATATGCTTTATTTGGTCTACTGTTCAAATGCTAATCTCATCCAAAAGCACTCTCAAAGACACACGGAAGATACTGTTTAGCCATATGTCTGGAGACCCCGTGGTCTAATCAAGTTGACACCTAACAATTAACTTTCACATTAACTCAGTATTTTTGAAATAATAAATGGGATAATACATGCAGAGCAGTTATCGTAATTCTGTTTTTTTGTTGTTGTTATCATAATTCTTAACCCATAGTACCATTTAAGCAACTAAGTTATGATTATCTGTATAATAATTCATTTTTCCAAATACCCCAACTATTCCCTTTCTAGATATACAGTCATTTTTACTTATACTTTGAAATTTTGCCAAAGAAAAAACTGGCCCTTCCCTCATTGACTTGGGACAGAAAAGAAAATGAAACTAGCTGGTGCCGAGCCACTTCTTGAATTCCAGATACTTTCTCAATTTCTAGGTGATATACACAAAATCCCACTGAAGCAAGGATCTTTGCTCACATCTATTTTACAAGTAAATATACTCAGTCCCAGGTTACTGATCAGATTCGGTACCAATGGTAAAGAAAATGTTTTTCAAAGGGAAGTCTCTGTGACTCGAAAACCCATACTGGTTTACTCTAGAAAAATACTCTTGATGTTTTCCTGCATCTTCTCAGGGACCTGAGTGCATGCATGCTAGTATCTAAGAACCATGATGGAGTTATCAGAACTGAGATTCCCAATTTACTTTTCTACAGATTTTGTAAGATAACATTGGCCACATGTACATTTTGATGAGGGAAATGATACAGTTGAGTTTCCTCTGAGCTAATGCTCTGGTTATTTGAAGGATGAGGAAGATAGATGAATTTTCAGTACTCAGCACTGCAATTGCAGGCAAACACAATAGCTACTGAAGCATGAGGTGGGAGCAAAGAAAAGATTTTCAGAGATGTGTGCAACTTTGTGTTAACCATGTCTCATACACATTGTTTTAAATTTTTAATGGAAGCTAAATAGAAATATTAGTTTAACTATATATTCATTCATGCTATTTCAGTCAATAGTGAAGAAAAAGAGCAATGACAGTTCATTGCCACTACTAAGGGTAAATATAAATGTTTAAACATGACGTAAATATATAGTCATAATATTTTCAAAAGTCCATCCCAATGTAAATTTTCAATTAGTTTTGTTAACATTGATTAAAATGTATTAATTTTCAATAATAATATTAAGAATATTATAGTATATTACTAGAGTGAAAAGAAGATTGTATACAGATAGGAACTCAAATCATACCAAAATTGGTATAATTGAATTTAAGAAATAAGATTTCAAATTTGATAATGGTTGCAGAATAGTATGCTATCAAATCAGATGAGGATGCCTAAAATGGGTTTAATTATTTTCAAATAGCTTAGGACATATTTTGTATCTACTCTAAGCTTCATTTTCCTTTTTTATAAAATGAAATATATTATTACTGGGTTTGTAAGGATTATGTAGAGATTAAATGAGGCAATGAAGATAATATTTAACCAAAGAACTTCTACATGTGGGTCATTTTACTTAGTCCTGTTTCGTTAAGAGAGGTTAAATAACTTGTGGAAGATCACACAACTAAATGAGAACTAAAAATCAAAGCTGGGAATTCTGGCACCAGAGCATATGCTTCTGACCTTTCCCTTGCACTTCTTGCTCTGAGTAATAAATAAATGGATTAAAAATTATGTAGTGTACAAGTATCCTTGTGAAATTGTTAACATGAAATTCTTAATATACTTTCTTGAAATAAAAATGTTTTCAAAGCAATAGGGGATGCACCTTGAGAACATACTAAGTGAAATAAATCAGTCACTCATGAGTACACATCAAATTGTTTCTCTGATACAGAAACCATAACTGTAAATAAGGACAAAGAAGTGTAATAGATATTATATAAAAGGAGGATACTATACAAAAGAGAGGAGAACTAGAAAGGGAAAAGAAGGAAGGGAAAAGGGAAAGAAAGGGGAAAGGGAAAAAAATGGAAAAATGTAAATAAACCTGCTATAAATGAAGGGGGGAATGTAAGGGGGAGGGGTGGGGAGGGGGGAACCAAAATACATCATGTACAGGTACAAAATAACCATGATGAATATGATCATTATGTATACAACGTACCAATACATGTTCTTGGGGGAAAAAAAAGCAACAGGAACATGTATTGTAGATTTCCTTTGATTCATTTGTCTCTAACCATATAAAAAGAAATTAAGACCAATTTCCCTTGATTTTTACTTGGTGAATCAATTGTTCTCTTTTCTAAAATCGCTCAAAGTGTTTTTTCCCAATGTTTCTGTATGTTGAACTCAATTTTCCTGGCATATACACACACAACACATGCACACACTTAAAAATTTACTAAATGTTTGTCTCTATAATTGGTATAAGATCTTTGTGGTTTCTTAATGACTATGAGTAATGAATCTGCAATAATATTTAGTACATGTTTTATGTCTTGAAAATTAATAAAGAACTGGACTTCTGGAATTGCAGAGTGAATACTCTGTTAATTTGAGTGTCTATTCCCGCTTCATTTTGTTTGTTCTACACTCTTGAATTTTATGATTACTGTCTTCGGTTGACAATAAGAAATTCAAATAAATATTAAAGACTGAATTAACTCTAACATTACATAGACTGTCTTTCTTAAACATTTCATTTAGTGGGGTTTTGTTCATTTTTTCCTTGTATATAACTTTTTATAATTCTGTTCTGGGTTGCTTTGTGTGTTTTTAATTTCTCAGTACCTACTTTTATGTTGTATTTACCCTGTTTTTTTGTATTGTAAGTGATTTCCCCTTCATTTTAGTGTCTTTTAACATTTTAGCAAATAAGATACTTAAGAATACTTAAATTTCTTTCTGTAGATACCTCTTACTCTTTTTACTCCTTGGGATCTTTCCCAAAAATATATGAGAAATGAATCCCTAGACTTTTCATTGTTTAGGTCTCTCTCATTTTTGTATGTGTATATGTGCATATTCATATGTGTGTATATGTGTGTAGGTGTGTGTAGCCATTACACCTGCCTGTCCATATTTTAAAATGTGTTACTGACACCTTCTTGAATGCATTTTCCTAATGTTTATACTAAAAGCCTACATGTAACACTTCATTTTTCGTCTTGTTAATACATAAAATTGTCAAGCTTCCTGTAGCTTTCATGTTGTCTGTCCATCGGCATTTTTGTTTTCAATCAGTATAAGTTGAAAATAGATGTTTGCCCTGTTAATTCCCTTAGTTTCTGATATAGAATTTTAGTACAATAGGCAAAACTACATCAAATGCTGTCCTTTTCCATATGATGAAATTTCCACCGTATATAAATGAACATTTAATTCTCACTTAGATATGAACCTAATACATATTTATTGAGTATTGAAATCAGTAATTCCATGGAAATAAAATTCAAAACCATGTATCTCTAGGAATACACTTAATATACATTTACATAAAATGAATTATACAATTTTATTAAACACTTCAAAGTCAATTTTATAAGTTTGACATTGCATTTCTCAGGACTGTCAGCTCATATGTTGTTTCTGTACTCATTATTGCTGACATTTATAATACAAATAGATATTTACTTTCAACCCAGAAGAGTGGAAAAGGAGGGTATTTTGAGATTTCCCCATTTATCTACAATGTATTCCTCTTCATATTCTCTATTATGCACTCTTTGTTATGTTTGGATCAAAGGTGATAGACACTGTGTGTGAGTTTTCTTTTGGTTTGAAGTGAAGTTGACATTGTTTTAATTCATCTTTAAAAGAAAAAATATACACGTATTAACTCTCCACTATGAGTATAATCACTATGTAACAAAATATGTACTAATAAAAATAAAAATGAAAATTAAAAATAAAGTCTTAAAGAGGACTTTTCTTGAGAAACATGGCCTAAATCCAGTATAATATCTAAAAAGTCACTTTGGTGTTTAAAATATTTTTAATGTTATGACTAATAGTACCTGAAACAAGCCTAGAAAAAGCTCACAGAATTACTTATATTTTAAATAAGATTTCTTACATTCTTTATGCTAAATATTCATAAATATTTTCTGAGTATCTCAAATTACCTGGGTAATATAACTTTCATAGGAACTCTATGTTCCTATTTAACTATTTAAAAATTATTAAGGATTTATTTTATGCATGAAATGAACAGCTTCAGAACGATCATGAATTATTTCAGCATATTTTATATTACCCATGTTTATACTGCTCAGACTATATTTTCCAGCTGATTAGCTGAATGTTTAGAATAAGTTTCACCTAGAGTGCTCAGAATATTTGAACACGTATGTACAGGTATCAACCATCTGATGTCATAGTTTGTTCATGCTACCCAGATTGCGCTGAATAGAGATGATTTTTACCTACTTCACCATGTTATCACTGATTATTGACCCGTTCTGTGATTGTAAAAATGAATGCTAAGTAGATCCTTCACTTCCCAAAGACAAAGACAAAAATGGAGCAATTTCTAAGCAGGGTACTTAGGCTACAATTAAACTTCAACACATGTATTACATCCTATCTTACCTCTGATTTATTTTTTTTAATTTCAGGGAATGCATTATATTTCTTTTCTATTTGCTAAATTTGGGTTATATTTCCATTTAGTGATTGGCTCTGTTGTACAGTGTACTAGGTATTTCATCTATATACCATATAATTGTCTGGTGGTAATAGTTGTTTCATTATTTGTCCACGTAATCATTCAAGCTGAAGTTCAGAAACTTTACATAACTTGTCCAAGTTTTTATAGCTTGATTTTCGTCATGTTCATCTGGCTGCATCATATTTTCTCTTCTATTTTCAATCACATGTTTTGATTTTTTTCATCATTTTATTGTTTCTTTTCTAAACCGTATTTCCTTTCCATAGGTGAATAACTAGGTGGATGAGTGTTAGGGTGGAGGGGTGTATTGGTAGGTAGATAAATCGAATAACACCCTATGGACCAAGTTTTATTTAATGCTAGTGTTTTGGTTTGGGTCTTAATTATCCCCCCAAAACTAACACAGTTGGAGAAGGATGTTATCAACTTAGTATCTGGGAAGTCCAAACCAGCAGATGAACCCCTCTTTTAGCACTGAAACACACTTCATTTCAGTGACTGATGAGTGATAACTGTGGTATAAGCAGGCTCAACTAATGCATTTCCTTTCAAAATTTCTTTGTTTTAGACCTTGTAAGAATACATGATTAACATCTGTTATCCAGCACAACTGCATGTGCAATTCCATAAATTGCAGGTATATTTATAATCAGACAAGCCAGGTGTATCTTCTAAAAGGGTTTTCTTCAATGAGTAGTATCTAGCTGCCTGTAGAAGATCCTATTGAACTTCTAGCTAATAAATTGCATTAGCAAACTTTATAAGGAGACCTGGTGAAAGTCAGAACTGTCTCAGAACTTCTCAGAAAGGGAATAATCATCACACAATTTCACTTTCCACTAGGGTTACTCTTTGATGGATTTATATTGATTGTGTTACTACCTTGAACTCAGTTTTACGACTCAAAACATACTCATGTGTGTTACTTAATTTAGTTTTCCAAGGCTCTCTAGGTAGTAAATGCAAGATTTCAAACCAAGATCTTTGGAAATAAATTCTGGAATGCTTTTGTTTTAACTGCTGTTGAGTTTCTTTAAATAAAGGCATGCCTTTAAATTATATGCCTTTAATCTTTTCAGGTCATCGATTGCTCTGTGACCCCATTTGTTTTCTTTCAGCTAAAACTCAATTATAAAGTTTAAAATTATGTGGATATATAAAATACAAATATATTTGCTTATCTGCTCATATTTTCCCTTCATTATTTCTGAAATAATTTGAGGCAGTATATAAAATACCGTTTATACAAAGAGAAAATAAAGGAAAAAATTGGTAAGTTTAGCATAAAATTCAACACAGAATCTAGAAATGAGATAATAAATCGGGGTTTGAGCTTCCTAACAGTAAAATAAAATTATGTGTGTAATTCACAGATTTATAATACCCAATACATTAAAATTAATTTCTGGTAGAGGACAGAATTTTTGTAGACATTAAAGTGCATTATGTGTCGGACAGTACTACTCAGCAACAGTGCTACAATATCGTATGACATACTGCTGTTTCTTACCATGCAAATTCGTGATGAAATACAATGAAACTGATTTGTCAAGCCCGAGGAGAGTATTTCAAGTGTGCGGTCCCCTTAATGTTGTCATTATCCAAGATTTGGTGTCCATACATTTACAATGGCAGTTCTCAAAGCATGTCATGTAGAATATTAATTATAAGGACTTTTCAGTTTTTGAGAAAGAGTCCTTTTTGCTTGTTTCAGCAGTATGTATACAAACTTGGAAGAAATATTCTTTAAAGAAAGGGGAGGGAGAATTAATTGAGGTTGCCTTAGCACTGGTTCTACTTTCTCTCAATGATGATGTGACCTTTGTAAGTTGATCGGAAAGCTAATGGGAACCAGTGGGCTGGGGATTTAACTCAGTGGTTAGAGGCACAAGGCCCTGACTTCGATCCCCAGCACAAAAAAAAAAAAAAAAAAAGAATAGTAACCAATATTAGTAAATCTACCCTGAAATAGCAAAACATGCACTATTGGTATAAATTCTAGGAGTACAATTTAAGCACAGGTCTAAAAGGGACTCAATAGATACAACTTCTTAGATGGAGCCTAAGACCTCCCATATGTGGTGATACTTTACAAGGGACCATTGCAAATATCTAGACCTAGGGCAAGTGCCAACCAGTTGAAACTCTTTACATTCAGCACATTTTGTGTCTGTGTGAAACTGAAAAGTGCCCATAGACCAATACTTCGAATAAATCCTATGTTTGGTCATCAGGTAATAAAGAGTTGCATTTCTGATCTGCACTGTACTTCATTAAATTCAATAATTTGCTATGAAATTCTTGTTACAATTTTTGTTATTCGCAAAAGTGTTCTTGAAACCTTAATTGATATTCTTTACACAAATCAGCTTCAATTTTAAGGTGCAAATATCTATTAAAGATGTACAGAAAAATTTATCATATGTATTATAGAAAAAATTTAACAATTTGACTAGCTCCTTTTTCCTCTAGATCTATTAAGACACTTTTAAAATTTTACTAAATTTGTGTTTCATATTTGTTGTCACATTTTCAAGTCATTTAGATTTTTGTTTTTTGAGACAGGGTCTCAGTGTGTAGTTTAAGCTGGACTTGAACTCACTATATAGCCCAGGCTGGCCTTGAATTTGCAGTGATCCTCCCGCTTCAGCCTCCTGACTGCTGGGATTACATGCCTGTGCCACCATGCCTTGCTAAACCATTTTGAATTACCTCACATGGGTGTGTTTTCTCAAATATCATTCAATTATAATGTCACAGTCCTCTATTTCACATTATTTTTGATGGTTATTTTTTAATGAAATTAATATTGGCTTCCTTAAATATGAAAATAAAAATCTAATTTTTGTTTTTAACTAGATCATAGTTAATGTGATACAGTAAGATCCCACTTAACGCTGCTCTGTTTAACACTGTTTTGGTATTACCCATTTACATAAATTTACGGTAAAATTTGGCATTTCATGCGATGTCTCTTGGTCATGCGATGTGTGGACTTCTTCATGTGATGTCTCCTCAGTTTTGTGACATGTTTGTTGTCATTACAATACAGATCAGGTCAGCCCAGCGTAGTGGCTCATGCCTGTAACGCCAGCACTTAGGAGGTCAGCCTGGGCTACATAGAGTTCAACACCAGCCTGAACTACACGGCAAGACCCTGTTTTAAAAATGAAAAAAAGAAAAAGAAGACCAACAAACGTATATGTACTGTGTCACAGGAACTTTTAGCAGATTCTCTTAAATGTTTAGCGACTGTACCAGAAATTATGGATTAGTTTATACAAAATGATCCAAACTTTGTTTTGTTTTTGTTTTTGTTTTTGTTTTTTGTTTTGTTTTTTTTGGTGGTCAGGGATCGAACTCAGGCCCTTGTGCTTGCAAGGCAAGCACTCTAATCACTGAACTAAATCCCCAGCCTAATCCAAACTTTGAAAGAAGTTTGAAGGCAAGGTGAAATGTCATTGGTGCGATGCCTTGCTATCGGCAATTGCTTGCTGAATGAAACCAGAAAATGTTAGATGGATTCCTTATCAAAATCATAAATATTTTTTTAATTTTTTAGACTTCTATGAATGTTTTGTGAATTAAAACTGCTACTGGCAATAAAATGTATATAAATAATAAAATCACATTTTCTTTTTCTTTCTTCTGCTTCACCTATCTGCACTATTTATGCATTAAAATGACAAAATTAGTTGTTTTGTTTAGTCCCAGGACTTCTTCAAACCTGTTCCCCGAGTTAGGTGGGGTCCTAGTATTCATCTGAGCAGCTGCGAGTTGATGTGACTCCAATCTCCCATTTATTGGAGAATTGTGTTCATTTAGATTTAAAACTCCTTTGAGAATTTGGAAGTAAATACTGACACCTAAAATGATTTTCTCAAATTTGTACGGTGAGTTGCAAGATCTCCCACCCCAGGTCTCTGGCTGGCTGCTCTAGCTGACCTTCTCATTACATTGTGTATTTTAGCCTTGCCAAGATTGAAGGCAGAATTTTTAAAATTTTATTCTAGTGGTGCATTTTAGATATACATGGTGATAACATTTATCATAGGCAATTGGTACCTGTACATGATATGTCTTGCCATTGCTTTTTTCCCCATTCCCCTCCCCTCCCTTCAACCCCTCTGCCCCTCCTTATTTACAAAAGCTTTGTTTCCATTTTTTCCTTCTTTTGTTTTCTTGTGAAAACTTAGTATTTCTTCGGTTATAATTGATGGACTAAAACCTGTGCTTAAAGAACTCAGATGAGGTAGGTACTTCAGTGACGTCTTATATGAAGGTTTTGGTTTCTTGTTTCCATTCTATTCCCGAAATCAGTTTTAACAGGAAAACAAAATTTGTTGTGAACACTAGCATCGTTTATGCATTTTGATGAGTCGTGCTTGCTTTTAAATCTTTCCTATGAAATCACACTGGTATTATTCTACAATTTACCTCGAGATAAATGCTCCTCGCTTGCAAGGGGAATGATCTTATAATGCTTCTAGTTTAATAAGAAAATGTATTTAGCTATAAGCAGGGCAAAATAAGTATTGAGACTGTATTGTAGGTCATGTCGATTGTGTTTTGGCAGAGGTTTTTGGTTTCAGTGTGTTTTCTTTAGTTGGGTCATTTTTAACAGTGTAGCTAAAACTGAAGAAAAATAGAACTTTGAGAAGTTGTATGTATTCATGGTGGGTGTGGAAATGCACATATGAGTCCCTCATTGGAGAACTTTTCTCAATGACTAAGCAAACATGTATAATGGGATATCGGGGTATGATTATTTTGGCGATATATTCATATGCACATGATTAAATATGCACAAATATTAAATACATAAATATATTCATATTTATGTATTTAATCATGTGAACTTTTTGAAGAACCTGTGAATACATAATTATACTATTCATCACATTATACATGTATCACATTAATATGATGCACATGTCCTTTATAATAACTTTTCAATGTACTCATTTGTGGATTAATGCTAATTAACCAAATTAAATGCTATGAGTATGGAAACATTCTAATTTTTTTCACGTATTACCTAATTTAATTCTCAAAACAATCTGGATGTTTTCCCAGATGAAGAAACTGAGCCATAGAGTAGCAGTTGACGTCCCCAAAACTCATACACCCTATATTCATAGTGGACCAGAGCTTTAAATTCAGGCAGTCCGTATCCGGAATTTTTACATTTAATTATTACAGTATACTATTGCCGTTTGTCTTGTATTCGATTTATTACACAGATAAAACTGTGTTAAGTGTGTGACTTTTAATGGAATGTTGTAGTGAACATTTTAGTTAATATATTCTTTCAGTTTTGCTTATTGTATTTTGTTTATCAATGGTATACCACACAAAAATATTTCAATATAGCTGGCATTATAGCCCATGGTAATAATGTATAGTGCGAATTAGCTTAAATTACTTAAACTTCTATAAAATCAGCATTCTAGGTTTCGTGAGTAGGACTTCTCATATGTTCTCCATGGATTATTAAATTAAGGCTAGAAACTCAGTGGAATTACCAATCCTAATTAGATGACAAATTAAGGTAGATATAAATGATGTAGAGAATAGAGAGAAGCAGGAAAAAAAAACTGTACCAAAATGAGGCAGGAGTTTTTCATAATTTAGAGTTCTAATGTTTTTGTTGTAACAAACATCATAAGTGCAAGTGTTAATCTTTTTTTGTGCTGTTTCTTAAAGCATCCCTAATATCAGTGAGTGATGGTACACCAAACAATAACAAAAAGAAAACAAATATAGTTCAAAGAGGTTTAGATGTGAGGCCAGTCTACATTCTGTGCCAAATCTTTGGTCCATATATTTATGAGTCAAAAATGAATAATTTTACAAGGAATTTCATTAATACAAGAGCAATCCATGGAATAGGACAGAGTCTAGTAACAACTAATATGATCTAAATACAGAGTCATAGATATATGACCTGCTTTAATAAAGCATTTAATCTGAATAAACTAACAATAAAAAATCTGGCATATTGGATTATTATTCTATAGTAAAATATTTCAAAATTTGTACATAATCATTTTATATAGTTTTTGTTATTTTCTCCCTAAGGAGCAGCAAATCATTATATCTCTTTGGAAGGAGCTAATACAACTTTTTGTAACTAACATGGTAGTACCAGTTTTTAAAAAACAATCTGAATTACCTTGCATATTTCCTTCATGAATGGATGAATGATATGATTTACCCTAAAAATTATGTGTATAAAAGAAAATATGTCATGTGACCTTCACAGGTGTAATGATTTTTGCTGTTTCCCTATTTAAATGTGCAAGTTCATTTTTCTTGTAGGTGAAATACCAAAATTACTTGTACAATGATAAATTATAAATTACATCTGTAAATTTAATTGTATTGATATTATTAGGAAATTTAAATCAATGTTTTATTATAGTGCTGACTCAGGTAAATGCACATGCTCTACTATGTTTCAAAATGTATTTTTGATCAATACAAACAGCTGACATTGTGGCATTTCCTAATATTTTACAATTAAATTGACTTCAAAGTTAAAACCATATTGCTTCAGATTAATTAATTTTAACAAATTGTCAATAAGACTCATTTGTTTCAATAGTCCTGTGATCTTCTGTTATATATTAATTATATAATAGTAAATACATATATTGAAAAGAAAAAATATTACTCTGTATATAATTCCAAATTTTAAGTAAACATCTGTGAGACATAATTAGCAAACTGACATTAAGTTATGTATTATGCTATATTAGATGTAGAATTTTAAAGTAATGAATATGAGGTCTTCCACACTCGCCAATGATCATCAAAATCATAATCAAGTGAATTAAGTATGATAGTAGGTTGCCATTTTTGTTAAAGGTCAAAATGTCAGAAGAATTGAATGGAAGGTAGAGAATCTATATATTGGGAACTAAAATTTCCCACTAATATAGCAAAAACTGAGACTGATAGATGCAAGTTGGCAGGGCTTCAGCCGCCAGCTGCCTCTTAATGACTTTCCCAGCTGTGATAGTTGAAGGATTGAGTTTTAGGCTGTATCCTTAATTTTCAGTTGTTCATTTATTTATGTAAAGGTAAATATTTTATTTAACACATTTCCCCTTAGAGTATGGGCAATAAATTAGAATTGTAGTATTATTTGGCTGTAAAAGTCCTTTTATGTTTATAATTTACAGGGTTTAAGTGTATTCTAAATATATCTTGGATGGAAAGGGAATGCTTTAGTTAATGTTGAGTTTTCTCTTTTCTGTTAAGTCTACTTGGCAGAGAAATAACAAGAGTAGTGTACCATTGATCAGAGAGGCAAAGTAACTCTTGTCTGTAGTCTCAGTGGGAGTAGATATGAGAAAAAAAAATGTGTTAGCCAGGTCACAAACATCCCTTATCTCATCTGCATGAATGCAAAATGTGGCCCTACTGAGAACTTGTAGGGAAGTTCCTTAGGAACATCTGCTATGAGGAGTTTAGACAGGGACTGATTGAGGCCATATTTTGTACCTCCGGAGGATCAAGTCTTTAGGCAAACTTTCAGACCTTCTCTGTTAACTCACCAGGAAGGTGGCAAGCTTGGGGAAGGCTTCAGTCCTTGTTTTTGAATATGTTATTCAAAAAAGGTGTACATACAACACAAAAATGTTAGCACACAACTTCAGAAATATAACAGAAAATCTTATTCAAGCATCTGCTTCTCTTCTTCATTATAGCACTCTCATTTAAATGACAGACATCAGCCAACAATGACAGACTGGGGTGCAGCTTGATGGCAGACTACATGCTTGGCATGTACAGGGCCATGGATCTAATCCCCAGCACCTAGAAGTGGTATCCTGTGCTCACGATTGTTCCCAGGGATTATTTTGAACTCGGACATTTTAGCATATACTAAATAAAAATAAATGCATTTAAAATTATAGACATCAATCCCACTGCTGGCTGCTGCCAGCTTGGCTCCCTTGGAGAGTGTCCCCCTGTGACAGGGGTGGGCCTAGCTAGCACCTGGGGACCCGGAAACAGCATGGACACCTTCCTGACTGCCCGAATACCTTGCGACAGGTGAGGGACCACTTTTGCGGGCTTTTGAAGGTCACGCCCAAGCGGAGCCATCCCACCACTGGCCCACACACCAGCAGGGTCTAGATCTATGCATGAATAAAATCTAGACCACCTCCTTTGCCCCGCACCCCCTCCTTTTTTTTTTTTTTGCTTTTCTTTGTTACTTTCTTTATCCTTCCCCTTTCCCAAGCCCCCAATGCCAAGTAGAGCCAAATATGACCTTGTGACTGAAGACAATCATGGGAACATAAAGGTCATAAGACCCAAGAACTCCATAGACCCAAAAGAAACCATAAATACAGGCATTCCCTAGGAGAACACTAGTACCTAATCTTAATATAACTTCCCACAAAGAAAATATCAAACCAACCCAGAGAACAAACTAAGAGGGGCAAAGTACATACCCATACAAAGAAAATGAAAAGACATAGAAGCAAAACACACCCCAGACCCCCAGCTCAACCAGAACAAACACAGGGGACAATGACATAGAGGAAATCAGAAGACACCCAAACTCTCAGATATGATAGCAGCAGAAGTTGAAAAGCAGATAGGCGCAGCTATAGAGAACATCAGACTAGAAATAATCGTCCAAGTCAAAAAAGAGATGACATGAATAATGAAAGATTTGCTTAATGAGTTCAGAGTCAACACAGATAAAAAAAAAAAGAGGAGCTGAGAAAAACAATGGAAAACTTGAACATGCAACTTAGCAAAGAAATAGAACCTATGAAACAGATCCAAACAGCTATCCAGGACATAAAAAATTCACTGCAAAGTATACACAGTCGACTGAATGAGAGCAAAGATAGAGTCTCAGACCTAGAGGATAAGACAGCAATTAGTTGCAATGAAAAGAAAGACCTCTTAAAAATAGCTAGAGAAAATGAAAAATCACTACAACAACTACAAGATGATGCAACGAAGAATAATATAAGAGTAATAGGAGTGAATGAAAAAGCAGGAGACAATGCGAAGGATCTGAACAGATTATTTACAGAAGTAATGATGGAAAACTTCCCAAGCATGAGAAAAGAACTTGATATACAGATAAATGAGGCATATAAAACCCAAATTACCCATAACCAAAATAAAACCACACCAAGACATATAATAATCAAGATTCCAGAAATTCAGCAAAAGAACAGAGTACTGAAAATTAATAGAGAAAAAAAAAAACAAATCACCTATAAAGGTAAACCCTTCAGAATCACAGCAGATTTCTCTACACAAACCCTTAAATTAAGGAGAGCCTGAAGTAAAGTGTTTCAAGCCTTAAAAGAAAACAATCTCCAACCCAGACTGATGTACCCAGCCAAACTATCTTTCAAATTCAACAATGAAATAAGATACTTCCCTGACAAAGAACAACTGAAGAAATTTATGACCTCCAAACTGCCTGTGCAAAATATCTTAAAAGAGATCCTGGAAAAGGAAAGTTAACTACAATTACAAGGACACTAATAAAATCCCACCAGGAAAGACAAGCAATTCAACTGAGGTGAAACACGGAACCAACAACAGAAAAGATATATGGCAAAAAAGAGTCAAATCATAACAGCTGTAACCATCAGTGTAAACGGGCTCGACTCACCTATCAAAAGAAACAGGCTAGCAGAATGGATCAAGAAAGAAGATCCAGCAATATGCTGCGTACAAGAGACACATCTAACCCAAAAGGAAATACATAGATTGAAAATCAAAGGATGGAAAACAGTATTTCATGCAACAGGAACCCCCCAAAAAGCAGGGGTAGCTATCCTAATCTCAGACAAAGAAAACTTCAAACCAAGACTAATCAAGAGGCATAAAGATGGCCATTACATACTTCTCAAGGGAAAACTTTAAGAGGAAGAAATAACAATCATTAATATTTATGCACCAAATATTGGTGCACCTAAATACATAAAACTAATATTAAGGGACATGAAAGGTCAAATAAACACTAACAGAATTATAACAGGAGACTTCAATACCCCACTCTCACAAAGAGATCAACTAGACAGAAAATTAACAAATATCAGAACTGAATAAACTCTGTGAACAAATGGACTTAGCAGATGTCTACAGAGTGTTCCACCCTACAACAGCAGAATACACATTCTTCTCATCTGCACACAGGTCATTTTCCAAAATAGACCACATACTAGCCCATAAAGGATACCTAAGTAAATGTAAAGGAATTGAAATTATCCCATGCATACTATCAGACCATAGTGCAATGAAACTACAATTCAGTGGCAACAGAAACCAAAAAAACCACATAAACACATGGAAACTAAGTAATATCCTGCTTAATAACAGCTGGGTCACAGAAGAAGTTAAAGAAGAAATTAAACAATTTATACAGTTAAATGATAATGACAATACAACATACCAGAACCTATGGGATACAATGAAAGCAGTGCTAGGGGGGAAGTTTATCACATTGAACTCCCACATCAAGAAGACAGAGCGAGCTCAAATAAACAACTTAATGTTGAACCTCAAGCAACTAGAAAAAGAAGAACAAATCAAACCCAAAGCTCACACAAGAGAGGAAATTATTACAACCAGAGCTGAAATCAATGCAATAGAAACCAAGAAAACAGTATGAAGAATCAATGAATCAAAGAGTTGGTTCTTTGAAAGACTAAACAAAATAGACAAACCCCTAGCCAACCTTATCAAAAAAGGAAAGAAAAGACTCAAATTCATGCAATAAAAAATGAAAGGGGGGAAGTCACAACTGACCCATCAGAAATCCAAAAGATCATCAACACCTACTTCAAGAACCTATACTCAAACAAGATGGAAAACACGGAAGAAATGGACAGATTCTTAGAAACATATGAATTACCAAAACTAAACCAAGAAGAGATAAAAACACTTAATAAACCAATATCAGCCGTCAAAATTGAAGAGGTAATTAAAAACCTACCAACAAAGAAAAGCCCAGGTCCTGACAGCTTAACACCTGAATTTTACAAAAAATCAAAGATGATCTAATACCACTATTCCTCAGACTCTTCAATGAAATTAAAAAGGAAGCAGTACTTCCAAAATCATTTCTGGAAGCAAGCATCACCCTGATACTAAAACCAGAAAAGGATCCAACTGAAAAAGAGAACTACAGATCAATTTCCCTAATGAATATAGATGCAAAAATTCTCAACAAGATACTGGCCAACAGAATGCAACGAATTATCAAGAAGATTGTACACTTCGACCAAGTAGGATTCATCCCAGGGATGCAGTGATGGTTGAACATATGTAAATCAATATATGTAACACACCATATCAAGAAAATAAAAAATAAAAATCACATGATCATCTCAATAGATGCAGAAAAAGCATTTGACAAAATTCAACACCCATTTATAATAAAAACCCTACAGAAATTAGGAATAGAGGGTGTATATCCAAATCTGATAAAAGCCATGTATGACAAACTGATGGCCAATATCACACTAAATGGCCAGAAACTGGAAGCTTTCACACTAAAATCTGGAACAAGACAAGGTTGCCCACTATCACCACTATTATTCAACATAGTTCTGAAAACATTAGCCAGAGCAATTAGACAAGAGAAAGAAATAAAAGGAATAAAAAGAGGAAAGGAAGAAGTTAAACTATCATTATTTGCGGATGACATGATACTCTACATAGAAGACCCAAAAAACTCCACCAAAAACTTCTAGATTTAATAACTAAATTCAGTTGCATTGCCGGATACAAAGTCAACACGCAAGTCAATAGCATTCCTGTACACAAACAATAAACCCACTGAAAAAGAAATAACAGACGATATACCTTTCACAATTGCACACAAAAAATAAAATACTTAGGAATCTACCTAACAAAGGAAGTAAAAGACCTTTACATTGAAAACTACAGCACTCTAAAAAAGGAAATAGAAAGGGATATCAGAAAATGGAAAGGTATCCCATGTTCCTGGGTAGGAAGAAACAACATAGTGAAAATGCCTATACTTCCTAAATTACTATACAGATTTAGTGCAATTCCAATTAAGATACCACCAACATACTTCAAAGAATTAGAAAGGACAACCATGAACTTCATCTGGAACCAGAAGAGGCCAAGAATAGCAAAAACAATCCTAAGCAATAGCGGAAAGGCAGGGGAAAGGCAATTCCCAACCTAAAACTATACTACAAAGCTATGGTGATAAAAACAGCATGCTACTGGCAAAAAGACAGACCTGAGGATCAATGGAACAGATTGGAGGATGCAGAAACAGCTCCAAACACACTCAAATACCTCATCTTCGACAAAGGAGCCAAACACCCTCACTGGAAGAAAGATAGCCTCTTTAACAAATGGTGCTGGACAAATTGGCTTGCCACATGCTGAAAACTAAAACTAGATACAAGTCTCTCACTATGTACTAAACTAAAATCAAAGTGGATCAAAGATCTAAACATTACAACAGAAACACTAAATCTACTGGAGAATAAAATAGGAAGAACCCTCGAAGACATAGGGGTAGGGAAAAAAATTTATGAACATAACCCAAACGGCACAGGACACAACACGAATCAGTGCTTGGGACCACATGCTATTAAAAAGCTTTTGCACAGCAAGAGAAATCACAAATAGAGCAGGGCAAAAACCCACAAACTGGGAAAAAACTTTTGCTAGCTATCCATCAGACAAAGGTCTAACATCTAGAA
The DNA here is from genome assembly GCA_004026905.1 of Hystrix cristata. Taxonomy (NCBI): domain Eukaryota; kingdom Metazoa; phylum Chordata; class Mammalia; order Rodentia; family Hystricidae; genus Hystrix; species Hystrix cristata. The sequence continues at coordinate 47,503 of PVJO010003777.1, read as the reverse complement.
TATACAGAGAACTCAAAAAAATTAAACCTCCCAAATTTAAAGACCCAATCCAAAAATGGGCATCTGAAATGAATAAACATTTCTCAGATGAAGAAATTAAAAAGGCAAATAAATATATGAAAAAGTGTTCAACATCACTAGTCATTCGAGAGATGCAAATCAAAACAATAAGATTCCATCTCACTCCAGAAAGAACCACGTTTGTGAAGAAAATCAACCAATAACAAATGCTGGCAGGGCTGTGGGGAAAAAGGAACCCTCCTCCATTGTTGGTGGGAATGTAGACTGGTCCAGCCACCATGGAAATCAATATGGAGATTCCTCAAACAACTAGAACTGGAGGTTCCATTTGATCCAGCCATCCCCCTACTGGGGATCTTCCCAGAAGAACTGGAATCCTCATACCACAGGGATGTATGCACAACCATGTTTACAGCAACACAATTTGTAATAGCCAAGCCTTGTACACAGCCTAAATGCCCAACAACCAATGAATGGCTAAAGAAAATGTGGTTTTTCTACACAATGGAGTACTACGGTGCCATAAAAAAGGATAAACTAGAGTCATTTATATGTAAATGGATGTTCCTTGAGAACATACTATTAAGTGAAATAAATCAGACACTCGTGAGTACAAATCGAATTGTTTCTCTAATATGAGAAACCATGGATGTAAAAAAGGACGAAGAGGTGTAATAGATATAATCTAAAAGGAAGATAATATTTGAAGGAGAGGAGCATTGGACGGGGTGGGGGAGAAGCGGGAAGGGAAAAGCGGGATAGAAAAAGGAAAGGGAGCTTATGGAGAAATGTGAATGAACCTGCTGTAAATAGGGATGAAGGGAATAGAGGAGAGGGGCGGGGAAGAGGGGGAGAACCAAGATGCATCATGTACAGGTACAAAATAAATGTGATGAATGTAACCATTATATGTACATTGTACCAATACATGCTCTTGGTTAAAAAATAAAAAGAAAAATTAAAAAATAAAAAAAAATAAAATTATAGACATCTACTGAATAATTACAATTTTGGAAATAAAGGTATATTAACATCAAAAATGTTAGCGCACAGGAAAATAACTAGCATATAACAAAAAGAGCATCTTACACTCTACAAATGTTTCGTGTACCCAGCAAAACAATAAAATGAGTATATGAAAATCCACAGAGGTAAAGGAGGATATGATAATATGAAGTAAAAATAAGCATATTATTAAAATGAATAAACCTCCACAGGTGTTACTTTTGGAACCATGTACAGGGCCTCTCAGCTCCTCTGTCAGTGTCAGCTGCCGAGATAGGTCATGGTCTTGCTTGTGAAAGCATGGAAGACTTCCCTCTTTGATGATCTTTTTTATCAAAGTGTACATTTGTTGATTCCTGTCCTCTGGGGTCCAATAATTGCTCTGCTTAGGAGGTGGGTGACTCATTAAAGTTGTAGGATCCTTAGAAAAGGTTCCCTCATGTCCTGGGTCCTTGTTAACCTTGGAGGGTCCGGGTCAAATATCAGCTGTCCTCTTAGCCCAGTTACCTTTCTAGTTCTGGTCTCCAAACTTCAGTTGTTGAATGCCCAGAAAAGATCAGTTACATCAGTATTGGCAGTAGGAACAGTGAGCTTAACTATTATAATCTCACCTGGATACCAAGCATTTTGAAATACAAAGTATAGACAGGAAACTGTTATTTCTTACCAGTCATGGTGGTTTTAGAAGTTGAATCCTTGCAGAATGTTAACAGACAACAATTACACGGTAATTGTTTTACAGAGAAACCTTGCGCTCAAGAGCCACGCATAGTATTTCCGCATGACAATTGTGATATTATCTTTGAAACATCTAAATGTCTATTTTAATATAGAATACCCGTTTTAGTCAATCATCTCCATCTAGTATACAAAGACACTCTCACCTAATTTGTTAGCCTCTAATAGGGTGTCATTGAGAAAGTGTGTGACTTTGTCTGGATTGCTCAGTGCCTGAGCCTCTCTCAGTGTAGCGACATATATAACATACACATCACATAAGCTTAAAAAAAAAAAAAAAAACTGTCATTTGACTGATGGTCTCATGCTGGCTTCACATGTACCTCTTATTACAACTGGAGCACAAGAGAAAGGCAGACTTAACTGATCTTGATAGACAGCAAGAGGTTAGTTTTGATTAGCAGAGGTCTCATTTTAAATTGGTTTTAAACACTCAGCAGGAAAGTATAACCAAAAGATGTATAAAAACAATACCATAGTAATATAATCGAGCTCCAGTCACTGACTCCTTCTGGCATCTTCCAGCTACCCTTGTAAGTGACCACTGTTATGGTTCATTGAGACTAAAAACCTATAATAGAAGCTATAAAAGCTAAGTAAGAGTCTTTAAAATTCCTTAGCTATCAGACTTATAGATAACCTCTGTCAGTAGAGGGGTCTAAAAGCCAACTTGACATGGCTTTACCCTCAACCTGCCTTTCCATTCTAGTACTCATGCTTTTATTAAACATACTTTAATTTCTTAGAAAATCTGTTTATTCTTGCATAGAGGCTGCCAAACTCCAAGTGATCATGGAAATGGAACCAATGACAAATGTGCTAGACTCCTTTTACCGGGATCCACTAGATTGACCTTGTACATGGAGTCCATAATTGTAAACTGCAACATGATTTGTATTCAAGGCCCATTAGATTAGCTCCCTGGGGAAGGTCCCTGACTGTGGTCCCCCCTACACTGACCCTTCTCAGTTCAAAGCAGCTAGATGAAAACTATGCCCATTCTCCCTTAACCACAGTTGGAGATACCTCTTTAGAGGGAGGAATATTATAGACAGCTAAATTAGGTAGAAATATTATAGACAGTCACACAGGGTTGAGCCCTCCAGGGAGTCAGTGCAGAAGATGAGAACACATCAAAACTGTGGCTAAAGGCACATCTGAAGGTTAGAGTCACAATGGCCAGATTTACATACTTCCCAAAGGAATTAACAGAAGTTTGAGATTATTTGTACCACCCTTTTGAGATTTCCCATGTAAATAAACCATTATCTCATTAGGGGTAGGCCATCCTCTACCACCCTCTAAAACAACTAAGACTAAGACCAAAGACAAAACTAAGACTATAGACCAAGGTTAATGATGTCATCCATATACCCTTGCTTCTATTGAATCAATACTAACCAGTGGCTATACTTGTGATCTTATTGGTTGATTATAGTTTTGACTCACATTGTACCCATCTCAGTGATTTTGCTCTATAAAACTTTTTTTCAGAGAAGTGGGCTCAATGGCAACCCATTTGGGTTCCCTCCTTTCTCTCAGGAGCTATTTCTATTTCCCATTCCTATTCCCCAATAAATTTTCCTATTCTTAAGAAATGAATAAACCAACTAGAAATAGTTTTATGGAAGTATATTCAAAATAAGAATTCATTAGATGAGTTGAAGAACCAATTGGATATATCTAGAGGATGAGGTAACTGGAGGACCAGGTTAAAAAACCTTTTTAGTTCTTTTCCCAAAGCAAGGAGGTGCAAGTAGAATTAGACTTCTCTGTGTATGTGGGGTTCAAGCTGGGGAGTAGAGAACAATTTTATTGAAATTATCACAAATAATTTTGCTATATTAGCACCTTACATTAATAGAGTTAACTACCTGGTGACTGGACTAAATATTACATGTATGAATATATAATTAAATTCATAGGAAAAAGAAATAGTAGTATGAGTCCTAATAAGTTGAGTAACAGCAGAAATATAAAAGATGATGGAAATATTTTCATGTATGAGGAACTTTGAAATATATGTATTAGCTAAAATTACCCATCATATTTCCTTGATTTCCTTCAATAGGCTTTAAAAAGATTTGTGTTAAGGTGTCATGAATTTTCTTTTAGGGTACTTCCCCCTTGTGTCCTCATATTCTCTCTCACCCTTCTCCTCTCACCTTTTCCTCCATTCTACCGTTGGATAATGCAGTAAGAAAGCCCTTGTCAGGTGAGGGCCCTCACTCTTGCACCTCATACCCTCCATTACTGTGAGAAATGAATTTCTGTTCATTTTAAATTACCCAGTTTCAAGTATTCTGTTACAGCAACACAAATGGGGCTGTATTATCAAATTATGAGCATTTCTCATGTTACGCCATCCTTGCATTTCTGGCACAAATCTTTTTGAGCATAGCATTTATATGACCTTGTATTTATTTAGCTAAAAAAATTTTATTTAATATTTTCATATCTATGTTGATGAGCAAAATAGACATGGTAGTTCCTCCCTGTCTTCCAGTCTTGATTATACTAACCCAATAAACGAAGTAACCAATTTTATCCTCTATTCTCTTAAACATGAAAATAACCGATTCATTCCAAATTAAAGTTGCATTCTTCTGTAGTATTTCTTTTGTAGGATTACTCATGTAATATGACTCTATTACGACAGTATTCTAGGGCTAATTACAGTCGTTATAAAATATATTCCAGTTGAGGGAAGTTTATTTCACATTCTTACATGCCTTCTTCCAAAGATTTTCAGTTTGGATTTTCTACTTTTTCAAAATTTCTTAAAACTTTGATAGTTTATTTTTGGAGTTTTTTTTCCCTTAGTACATGTTTGTAATACATAATGATTACATTCATAGTAGGGAATTGATACATCTACATAACACATTTCAATTCTTTTCTTTATTGCTCTTCTTTCTACCTACCCCCCTTTATTTTTTCAACATAAGATGCATGCACTTTGAGAACACAAGTGAGACAACTCAAACACCACAGGCTTAAATATTGCATGGTTTCTGGTATATGAAAAAATCTCACTCTCCTCTTTCTCTCTCTCTCTCTCTCTCTCTCTCTCTCTCTCTCTCTATATATATATATATATATATATATATATATATATATATATATATAGTGAAATAAAAGATAGTAGGAGAAAAGAGAGAAAAAAGGTATCGTAATCCAGTGCAGACAATGTATCTACAAGTGGATCTTGACTTAGTATAATTGTCTTACATGTTTTATATGTTCTTTGGCCTATTAGTCTAGTTTTCAGTTTGGATTTTCTTTTTTTTAATTGTTTTTCATTTTATTTTAATGGTACATTTTAGATGTACATAGTGATAACATTCATCATAGAGGATTTGTACCTGTACATGATATATCTTGTTGCTTCTTTTTTTCCTATTCCCCTCCACTCCTTCACCCCCTCCTCCCTCCTTATTTACAAAAGCTTTGTTTCCATTCAGTTTGGATTTTCAATTTCAGTTCATCAATATAACTATAGATGCATTATGTAACACCTGAGGTGCTCAAACTATCAAAAATGAGCTGGTATAGTGTTCCAAAAAGCAAGATTCCTGAAAATTTTATCTTCATAAATAAGTTTCTTTGAATAAATTAACTTTTTATAACCAAAGGAAAAATAAGCATGTGTTCAGTATTCTCTGAGGTAAATTAAATGTCAGTATTTGTCATTAACTTATTGTTTTATGTATAAATCTGCACAATTTACTTCTTAGTCTTCTAATCAGGACTTGTTAATTCTTGAAGATGTCTTAAAGAATTTCATGCTGTTTATGATTTTGAAAGTAACAAGGGAAGTTCTATTATGTGTATTATAATGTATTATACACCTTAGCCATAATAGTGTGATTTTTATTAGTACACTCTTCGCCATAAATACAGAAACTGACCTATACTGTTTTCCTAAAATTAGAGTATTTGGAATAAAAACTAAAAGTGAGATATAAAAAAACTGATAATAATTGTAAAATCCTAAAGTGTAAAGATCATATAAAAACAAGTATTTCTGATATTAGAAAATGAAATATTGTAAAATTTCACCTTTTTACCAATGCTACCGAAATGTGATTTGTATTTGGGTATTACACAAAGACTTAATATTTGTTGAGACTTTTCTTATAAGCAGATTATAGTTCCGAGATTGAATCTCTAGGCTTAAATATTAAATGCCAATACTTTGGAGCTTCTTATGAAACTCATTTCTTCAACTATTTTGTTGCTTGGTTTTTTGGTAGAACAATCTATGATGGCTTAATGCATTCACATTTTATATTCATAAAATTCAACAAGAGATATCTCTGGTCAAGTTTACAAATAATCTCTGTTGCTAAATATATACCTGTCTTCATTTTTTTTTCTTTTTCCTTTCTTTTGTATTTAACACTTTAAAATACCTCTGTGTATGCTGTAGGACCTTTGCATTTGAAAAGAACGAAAAGAGAAAGAAACTCAATTCAGTGTAACTCAGTGTTGCACAAAAGAGGGATTTGTTGGTCCCTATAATAAGAACCATAGCAGCTGCCTCGGAACTGCAAGGTGCTTTCTTTTGTCTCTGCTTCCCTTCATTTTAGCTCCATCTGGTGGTTCCCAGAAACAGCATGGTCACTACTTAACGGTTACAAAACTTCTTTGTTGGTGAATTTTTAAATAAAGACTCTTAATATCATTGACTTTGATTATGTCACATGATCATTCATGAATAGATAACTCTGAAAAGGGAAATAGGATTCTCGAATAGCCTTAGGCAAATCAGGCACATACATCGCTTGGGTTTCTTCCTTATCTTTGCTTTTCTCACTTTGGTTTACATCTTGACTCTATTTCCTTTGCCTCACCTTTAAATATTGGTATTATTTCTCCAAGAGCTATTCTATTCTCACTCTTCTCATCATATATTCTACACCATTCAACTTGCATTGGTTACAAATTCTGTTGATGGCCTTCAGTTCTGTAAATCTATTTTGATAGTCTCTTATGAGCTCCAGAACTGTCATATCCTACTGAAGTATTTCAAATTCAGTGTTTTCAAGCATGTCACACTATACACATTATAAATAGTACCATCTATTCATTCTAGTCTGCAAGCTTGTCTTTCCATATTTTTTATAGTTCATTAACAATAGCATTACTCAACTTTATGTCTATGCATAGTCACCAGAGTCATGAGTTTGTCTAATCATTTCGTGAAGACATTGAACTTTTTTCTTATATTTCCTGAATCTTCACCCTTCCTTCATTATTTAACCATTACCTTATTGCTTCACTGAGCACTTCGTCTCCCTTCTTGTTTTCCTTATGCCACACCTTCAGTTTTCTTTCTAAAACAATTCTATGGTTGCATAAATTTGCCACGTAGTGTTTTTTGTTACTCATGCTGTGTGGTCTTAATATCTTATATGAGTAGCTTTTCATAATGTGCTTGACTTTTTCACATGTTGACATAGGATATTTGATAATTCTGAACTTTTTTGTGATATTGGAGATTAAACCTGTGACCTTTAACCTGAGCTACATCAGCTGCCTTTTGCGTTTTTTATTTTGAGAGAGGATCTAAGTTGTGAAGTTGCCCAAGTTGGGCTCAAATTTGTGATTCTTCTGCCTCAGTCTTCCAGAGCACTGGAATTACAGATGTATACCACTCCTCCTAGTCCTGATCTTTGTCATGCCATTTAGATGGCATGTTTGTCAGATTTATCACTAAACAAATAGATAAGATAACCAACTTACAGAGAGGTTTAATTTGGGTCCCAGTTTTAACAGTTTCAGCCTACGATTAGTTGGCCATGTTCTTTGGGACTGTGGTGGCATTTCATGGTAAGAGCATGTGGCAGGGAAACCTATTCATTCATGGCCAGGAATGAAAGACAAGAAGAAAAAGAGGCAGGCGTCCTGCTATCCCCTTCAAAGGCATAACTGCAGTGATGGGAAAGCTACGCAATACATGCTCTCTCAAAGCTTCTATCACCTCCTACTAGCACCTTCCTGGGATCAAGCTCTGAACATGTGTGACTTTGGCAAACATTCTTAATCCAAACTATTACATATAATATTTTGATAATTGACACTGTCAGAATTTAGCACTTTTTTTCATTTTGTGATTTTCCATTAAAGCTACATTTTAAGCTAAATATTTTGGCATTATATGTATTATCAGGTATTCGCTTATTTATTTCAAACATTGTTTATTCAAAATATTTGAATTCTATCATGAAAATTGTATTTCTTTATTTTTTACTAAAAACTTAGAGATAATTTTAAGTCATCTTATGTATAATAGTTCTTTTTTTTATCTTTTTAGTATAGTGTAAGAGTGACTAGAATTATTGTGACTAAAGAAAGCTGAATTTTTATCCTAATACAGTACTACCCTAATTTTGTTTGCAAATGTAGATCTTTATCTTAGTCTTTTCTCCAGTGCTACATTTCAGTGATTGTGTATTTTTGGTTTTATATGACATTTTCATTTTTCTATACACAGTGTATGCAACATTAAACCAAATGCTGTTTTCCCATTCTCATGCCAGTTACATTATAATAGGGACAACACAAAGAGAGAAATATATACTATAAAAGTGGTAAATTGAATCGTCTCCTATTATACACATCTTCTGTGACACTCAAAAAATATTTTTAGTCCAGAAACAAAGTTTTTTGTCTAGAAGTATACGGAATTCTTTCTTGACTTTCTTAAGATCTATACACTGACTTACAAAGCAAGATTGCCTCCACTGTGGTTATTGCTTGTGTGAAAACGTGCATGACCCTTTTAAGTTTATTTACCAAGCATATAACCTTTTTTGTACTTTGGGCACCTTCAGCCATTATATTCTAGCAAAATTTGGAAGCTTAAGCAAGCTGAAAAATAATTCTCTACTTTCCTGTGGCTTCTTTGTTCTTTTGATTCTTATACATTCCCCACTGGGTTTGTCGATAGATAAATAATCATAATAATAATCCGTACTATTTTATATGTGTAATATTTGGGGCTTCTTAAAACCTCAGCAAAACCTAGAAACATAATATGAATTTGAGATAGCTCTTTAGTGTATGGGAAGGGAACCAAGAGATGGAGGGAGAGGGAGAAAGGATAGGGAACTGAAAATTAAAAAAAAAAAAAAAACCTTCTTAAAAATCTTCAGTTAGCCTATTACTTCAAAAGTAATACCAATCTACCCTTTAGGTTTGAGAGAAGGGAGATAGTAATTTGAATGAAAAGATTTAACTGAAAGATTGTAACCTTCAAAATAAGAGACAAAGAAGTAATGAAACGACATAGTATAACTGTAGGTGGTGCCTGAAAATTGCATGAAGAATTAAAGAAACCAAGTAGTATGATCAATGCTGTCATCAGTGTGCGAATTACAGCCAGTGTGTGATCCATAAATAACTGCATCCCTCTGGTCATAGTATTCTCATAGTGTACTTAATGCTTGTTTGTCCATGTTTGAATAATGGAAGCTCTTTTTAACATGAACCTTAGTGAGATAAATGTTAGGGGAAAATCTGTGTGTATGCAACGTAATCTATATAAATGTTATAATGGAAAATGTAAAGCTATTCTGGTTTTGGTATTTTTGTATTAGAAAATAGAGTTGATAATGTTCATTGTCAGGAAATGTTACTTGCTTTGAGGATGCTGGTAATTTTACTCATTTTTTTATTTTTTAAATAGTCACTCAGAGTCTATTCTGTGCTGAGGAATTTGCTATGCATACACTATTATGTAGTTTAGAGATTAAGAGTGCAACTATAGAGGAAAAACATCACTGGCTTTATGTCTCAAAGTGGCTGTGTTTTTAGCTATTTCTCCTTAAACAATCCTTTACAACCTTTACTGTGCTTGATATATTAGTCAGTCAGCTACTGTTGCAATAATACTGTGTAAGAAGAAGCAATAAATTCAGTGATTTACAATAACAAACATAGCTTTCTCATTCATTAATTTGGGTCTAGGCCGTGTCTCAGCTGAACTTGGGTGGGCTGGACTCTAGGCTGCAAGTTTGTCTCTACTCCACATGACTCCTTGTTCTAGAAATAGGAGCTATGTAAGCAAAACCGCTCCTAAGGCAGGGTAGAGCATTGCAAGGTACATAAACAAATCATGTTAAACATTGAAAGTTTAGGTTTATATTCCATAACCCAAAGCAAGTCACATGGCCAAGCCTAATGTCAAAGGGACAAGAAGAGGACTTCTCCCATAGAAAGGGAGAGGAGAGTGAGGCATGTTTAGGTTGTGATATTTATAAGAGTACTCTGTTAAATGTTGAACTTACAGGGAAAATACTGAAAGATGAGAGAACAATAAATACACCCAGTAGAGTTGTCAAGATGGCGATCCTGAGGAAGGAAATGCAGACCAGGTAGGAATGACAGTAAGTGAGTAGATAGGTGACTGGTGGAGATTCAGATTACATGGGTAATAGTATATTAGTATTTTATTAGTGAGTAACAAATGACCACAAACTCAGAAGCTTAAAACAACATGCATTTATTACCTTTCAGTATTGGAGAATCTTGAGTTTAGGCAGAACTTAACTAAGTTCTGTGTTCAATATCTTACAAAGCTGCAAACAAATTGTCAGCCACCTGCATCCTCATCTAGAGCTAGTTCACATCTTCCAAAATCATGTAGGTAGTTGTTGGCAAAATCTTTTTCCTTCTGGTTCCTTGTTAAGTATTAAGTCTTTAGCTTGCCTCGCAAACACAAGGCCCTGAGTTTGATCCCCGTCACAAAAAAAAAAAAAAAAAGAATTAAGTCTTTGGTTTTTTGCAGGCTTTTGGGGAGCGGGTGGAGTCCTTCTCAGCTCCAAGCAGTCCCCACTGTTCCTTACTAAATGACCCTCTTACAACACAGCAATTTAATCCTGCAAGTCTAGCAAGAAACATTTTCTCGTTCCAGGCTTATAGAAGAGACTTTTATGTAGTATGATGTAATCAAGCCAGTGAATAGCCCAACTTTTTTGCTCTGTTGTATTATCTAGAAGCAAGGCCTAGAGATTATAGAAGAGCATGACTAGTTGCGGTTATCTTTGATTTCTGTCTGCCACAGCACTGACAAGATTCCATTTCCCCAGGTTTGGCAATGTAAGAATTGGATGTGAGGTACAGGGTGTGTATTTTTTCTGGTTCAGAAAGCTAGTGTGAGTTGCCATAACATTTGAGGAGATACAGAATTGCTGTATTCTAGCTTAAAGATATATCACCATGGTGAGGGTATTATAGTTTAGGAAAGCAAACTATAAAGGATATAAAACAGAGAAGTACTGTAAAATCAATGTCAACAAATCTCTTTTTCCAAGTAAAGGCTAGCATATAGTGTTCAGAGCCCCGAGGACACAGCATCAAGAAACAGACTTTGCTCTGGGTAGACCTTTTTATTTTCAAAATTGAGTCAGTAGATACAGGAAAAAGCAAAGGAACTTGCTTAACAGTGCTTATCATTTCTTTAGCAGAACTTTAGCCCAGGTTACCATCTCCTTGGCTGTGGGCTCCATTATTAAACCATATCTACTTTCTTTTACCCTTTTCAGAGACCTTCTCTAAATGATTATTGCACATCTGAAAACAGGAACTTCTTTCGTATACCAAACACGACAATAAGAAATTAGAAATGTTTTAACTAGAACATTATTCATTGGCCATCTATGCTTATATTCTTTAACATTATGAAATTGCCATTTTTGGTCAAAATGAGTCTAATACGGACAATTTCATCAGATTTAAATGAATGCATTTCTATATGAATTTTAGATTTCTAAATTGATATTAAATCAAGTCCTCTATTCCTGGACACAAGCTACAGCTATGTGTCATTGAGTTTTCATAGAGAGGCCCTAAAACTGTTTCACTAAATTCAGAAATGTCTCCTCCTATGATAAATGTTGATGATATGTTAGAATACTGATTTTGTGTTAATTTGGTTTTAAGGGAAAATAACAGAATAATGCATGTATGTATTGCAGTATTTAGACATGAGTGTGTGTGTATATATATATATATATGCAACAATATAGATGGATTTGTGTACATTTATATATTTATATACCTATTTGGTTTTGATGAAAAAGTTTAAGGTTTTTAGATGTATATTAGTTATGTCATCCTTGGAACCAGTATGTGTTTATAAAGAATGTTTCAAAGAATAGTTAGTAATATCTTTTCTTGAAAAGAAGCCTGTAGACATGATTGAAGAAAGTTTAGTGCAATGATTTTATAATTACTTTATAATCAATAGGAGAGATGTTTTTCTTGAAGGATTTAGAGGAAGCTCCCACAGAAGATTAAGTCAGATAACATTAAATCATTACTAACAAATTCAAGATAGCCCTGTAACTTAAAATATTTTCAGATTTGTGCCTGTACATAATGGCATGGGTAATTAAACTAGCTTGGTGTGATATATCAATGAGCGGTAGTTAGAAAACCTATTGTACAAAATTGTAGATAAATAGGCAAACCAGCATGAACCTTAAACTCCTTGAAATAAGACTGCTGGAAAACAAAAGATAGTACTATGTTCATTTTTGGCCTTTCAGGGTTGAAATAATTGTTTATAATATATACCAAAAAGAGTTTAGAAACTGGGAGAAACATATCTCAGTCTGTGATTTCAGTTGTAGCTGTATTTTGGGTTTCTTTTGCTTCTTGAAATGTTACTATGAGTTTATCTTTTTTTTAATTTAAAAATTTATAGATGGCAGACTGACTATGATTAACAGAGTCTCTACATAGTTTTCAGTAGGTGAATATGTAATGAGTATGAATTAAATTTGATTTTGTTTTTCTTTCTCTTTTCTTCCCCAACTCCTGGCCTGCCTTTTTAAAACTAAAACTGTAGGCTCCAGAACTTTAAAGTGGAATGATTATTATATGATGATTAAATTAATTTCATGTCTCCCTTAGGCCTCTAACCTGATTTTTTTATTTGTATTTTAGTTATCGATATTTACCCATCCACTAATTTATTGTGTTCTAAATTCAGTTATCTGCAGTTATTCTTATCCTTTCCTGTAAGGATAAGACATAAGGATAAGTTTTTAGCAAGTGATGTTGATTAAGGAAGGAGAATGAGACCACTGCATTTCTCGAGATTGTAGTATCATGTCTTCCTTAAATATATTTGGTAAGGCCTTCTTCATCATCTGTGTTTTCCCCATCTGTTTGTATCATTACATTTAAATCCTTAGCATGCATGCTTATTTCAAGAAGAAATGGCCAAAATATTTATTACTTGCTGAATTGTGTAGCTAATCATCTAGCGCTTATTTACTAGTTGTATTATTAGCCAGTTGACTAATATTGTACAAATACTATCTTATCACAAAAGGACTGTAAACATTTCAAAGTAAGAACTGGTTCTTATCCTTCTTTTAAAATATCTTTAGTAGGCTTCGTACTACTCCTTTTATTTAAACAATGCAAATTAATCATCAAAATAATAATTTATGGATAAGAAAACTGAATCACTGAGTAGGATAAGCAGTATGTACTGATAGGAAGAACATTTTGTTGTTGGATCTTACCTTGATAGGACAATTGATTGTCAAAGTTACACTCTAACCTACTTTCATCAAGTTTTCCAGGGCCATGGTGTATGGCAGAATTAGCTAACAGATTACAGTAGACATTTGAAGTAGTATCAGTATAATCTTATAACTTTTAATATTTGAATCTTTGTATGTTTAGGTAAGGACCTGGATAAACATGCTTAAAGAGCTTAATGAATAAGTAATATCTAGGAAGAAAACTCATTTTCTCTAATCATGACTCAATAGGAACATCAGCATGAACCATAAAATTTTTGAATGTAAATACACTACTTTCATTCTGCGATTAGAAGTCCCACTGGTTTTTGAGGTAAGGATGTTGAGATATATTCTGCAATAAATGTTTACCAGGAGTTTAGACAGATGAGCAGGATAATATGTGTTAGGAATACATGTAGACCATTAGAAAATAGTATGTAGGAAGCATCCATTAAAATGCATAGAACATGTTGAAGGGAGTTTTAGGTAAGTAACTGGCGTCAAATCTGAAAATTTTGTCCTAGGATTCAAATCCCTGTTCCAAAGAAAAGTTGCATATTTGGGCAACAGTTTTATATGGACCAGGGTAGAAGCAGATTTGGAAGAACTCAGGGGGAGCAAATCAAGAGTTGTTTTACAGGAATTGAAATCAAATACAAAGGCTTGAATTCCTATACCTTATCTGCTCTTGTCTCACTATATGGTGGTTCAGATCTGATTTTCTACCACACCATGCCTATGAAATGATTTTGGTGTCTACCATGTTTTGATGATATGCATATTATTTAATGTTGCTACACTTGATCTTAGCCAAAAGGCTGAGAAGTGGTATATATTATTTAATGTTCATAAGAATTTTTAAATTTATTATTTCCACATACTTTATAAAGAAGTAGGCACTCATATATTAAATATCTCACTCTCTCAAATCTAGTCAATCTTAAATGAGACTAAAATCTAGATTTTTCTAATGTTGTAATACCGTTACACATTTTCAAACCTGATTTTACATGTGCAATAATTTAATATGAGAAATCTTTCTACAACCAATCTATAATCAAATCTGTATCACCTGGAAATGATGGAGCTGATGGGTTCTCAAATCTTCCTTTAGTTTCAAGGGACATGTTACAACTTGATCCACATATTCTAGTGTGGTATGTTTGACCACATATCTTATGTGAAAGTAAAATATACAGACATGTTATTTGCTCACAGATTTCCATTCACATTTAGGTGAAATTATGAATACATGTATTGATGATTTTTTAATTCAGGATAATAGAAATTGACATTGCAACTGATATATTATTAAAATACATTGTTTAGATTGTATAACGATTAAAAGGCATTGGTGCCTATTTGGAAAATAATACTTGAAGATGTATTCTTTCAGTTTTCAGGTACTTTGTTTTCCTTGATTCTGACTTTTAAGACTTTCACAAAGAATGAATTACAGTAGAATTTATTTTTCTGTGTTTGACAGTATTAACCGCTGTTTGTCCTTCTGTAGTTTAAATGTTTTTTTAAATGATGCCATATACTGTCTAGAAATCTGTGTAAAATTATTAGTTTCTTATGTAGGGTGAATTGTGGTGAGTCGTAAAATACTTTTAAGCTATGTGACAGTAATATAGTATAATTTCCTATAATTCAGTTCAAAACGATGCATGTAGCTAGTGGCATATATTTGTGTAGAGATAGACTGAATTAAGAGGTAGGATTTGGGCCTATCATCAAAGCTTAAATGAGTGGTAACCTAGTCATTTTCTGTGTACTTGTAAGGGTCAATTTTAGATGAAAGGATAATAGATCTATGTGTTTTTCGATTAAAAATTTTTCCTCAATTATCAAAGAAAATTCCACAAGGTAAAATAAAGTACATTTTTGTATGGACGTTTGGTAACTTATGAAAGTATTTTTTGTAATATTGAATGACTACTTGCTCTATCAATGTAATATCGAGCGAAATATTTACTGCACTCTCTTGTAAGAAAGTTATCTAGATTTTGTTACACACTAATCTCCTTGCTCCATCAAGTTTGTCTTGCTCCCTGGTCCATTTTGGGGGAATAGAAAATGTACAGAGTCTGCCAAAAAATGTATATACACTTCAAGAAAAGGAAAATAGTATGATGTTTTATCAACAGATGATGCTACCCTCATATGGGGGACCCTAGAGGCTGTTGTATATCACAGAAAACCCACAATGGTGACCATTAGAGGAGAAACTGAAAATGCGTGTGCAGCAATCTCAATGACCAAGGTTACCCAAGCAGCAGTTAATGTCTAGAAGCTAATGGCCACCACTTTGAGCACCTCTTGTAATTGTAGAGGCCAAAGGTAACTTGGTTTAATCTCATGATAGCTCAATAAATTTAGTATTAAAATATTTGTAGAAGTTTTTCTTTTCCTGACATTTGTATACGTTTTGTGGCAGACTCTGTATATTTGTACTTTCAAATCAGTGGTTGATCCCCAGTGGTTAAGAACTACTGACACAGAAGACACTTTAAGCTTATTCTTTGTGTGGGGGGGTGCCGGGGATCAAACTCAGGGCCTTGTGCTTGCTAGGCAAGCGCTCTACCACTTAAGCTAAATCCCCAACCTCCCTTTAAGCTTATTCTTATCAATAAAATGATGTAAAATGCAAAATATATCAAGCTATGTAGACAGTATTTAAATATGCTTACATTAACAAAGGATATGCTTTCAATTTTTGTTAGTAATGCTCATGAAAGATCATGTTGAGGAAGAGTTGAAAAATAGGTTGTGCTATAGTAAGATTCAAATTAAAAGTGAAGTATACTGCATTTTTCTGTTCAGATAGTGCAATACATGTAACTGATAAATTGAATATTATTTGCCATTTTATTTTGTTTATAAATACTTGTTTTTTGGTGTAGTAATGGGATTTGAACTCAGGGCCTTCACACTGAGCTATATCCCCAACCCTTTTTAAAACATTTTTTTTTTTATCGTGAGTCAGGGTCTCACTACATTGTCCAGGTGGGCCTTGAACTTGGAATCCTCCTGCCTGGGCCTCTTGAGCTGCTGAGATTACAGGTGTGTGCCAATGCACCCTGCTTTTCTTTTTAATTAAATTTATATTTTTATTGTTACATTTGTTTATTGTTAAGATTATGGCAGCAAGGCCACAGAGTCCAGTTAACTCCGATTACAAATAGGCAATGGACTTGCTGTTAGGGAACAGGTCATAAGGATATAACATTTTGTATGCACTGTATCAAGCGTTGAGTCTGAGAATTACCTTGTGCTTTCTGAGACAGTAGTCTAAAGCAGAGGTATCAACCAAAACCACTGTATTAGAAGATATATTTATTTTCTGTTAATATTATAGGATACAAATACTTTTAGGAGACTACCAGCAATCCAGATACATTATTTATCTCATTTGTTTCAGTTTTGAAAGACCTACTGGGGACAGCAAAACCTTAAAGGCACAAAACTGGCAGTTAAGAGATTAAGAGATGCATGTTTCTTTAAGTCTTCTAATGTTTCTCATGTTTTCTTTTGTTCTGCACTTATGTAGCACTTAGTTGGAGTCTATTCGATTCAAAATAATTAAGAATTCTCACACACCCATATATCATTCCTGCAGATTGTTTTTTTCTGGGTTTTGATATGTACCAACATATATGACACCAAGTTTATCGACTGTGTTAGTTAGAGTTCTCCAGAGGAAACGCTTCACTATAAAATATATGTACAATTATACAAGGGATTTATTAGGGACACTTACAAGATCAGAAGCAGAAGAATCTCAGTGGCCATCTACTTATTCGGAGAAGGAAGAATCCGAAATAGCCATTAGAATCCAGTAGTAGTTGAAGGCTGAAAGTCTAGAAGCTCGCTGCAGAGTCACCAGTGTGAAGCTGTGTTGGAAAGTTGAGGTGAGACACACTGGAGAGCAACATCCAGAGGCAACCGTGAAGCCTGGAGCTCCTCTGAGAAAAGGGCAAACACTTCCGTTCCCTTCCCACTTTATTCTGTCTGTGCTACAAGCCTACTGGTTGGTACTATCTGCATCTGGAGTGGGCCTTCCACCCCCAGTTTGCTGGCCTACTTGTCAGTCATCCCCAGACACACCCAGAACTTTTAATATGGTAGGGCGCTCTTTTAATATGGTAGGGCGCTCTTACTCAGGTCGAGTTGACATCACAATTAGCAATCACATTGTCTATATGATGAAATTTATTTATAGGAAAGCTTGCCTTTCCAGAGTATAGGCATTTTCTTATTTTACATACATTTTTGTGATTTATTTTGCCAGCCTACATCTCATCAAAGGCACATTAGAAGCAATCACAATTGTACCACTGAGATTGTATGAATTTACAACTCATAGCCTGAAATGAAGGGAAAGATGGATTTTAGTATCAGTTCTACTTTTTGATCTCTTATTTACAAATCATTTTCGTGGACTTTATAGTTCTTCTCATCAAGGTAGAGTGTGTTTTGCTTCCCTTTGGCGTTTGGTCATGTGGTTTGAATTATAAATACAGTGAAGGGATAGTAAAAGTGTGCTAGTTCAAAAGCTAGGCTTTATCGTATCTGGTATCTGTTCACGGCTTTGTTCCTTTTCCCTGGCCATGAAATCAACTTGCCTGTACGACCCTATTAATCTAAGAAGGATGAGAGACACAAGACGATCTGACGAATCAGATGCTGGCAAAGATCAGCCCACACCCCGATAACCCATATATGGTGTTATTTAATGCCACTAAGTATTTTCATGGACTTACTGTTCTTTTCATAGTTTTGGAGTAGTAAATTAAAATGAATACTTTTTAAGGAAGGTGACAGTAGTTTAAAAAAAAAAAGAAACAGCCTCTAAGTTAGAATTCCCCAGTGCTTCATACAAAGGCTACTAGGAATTTGATAAGAGGTATCTAAGATAAATTGTTGAGAGTACCTAAATTAAAAAAAATTATGTATTAAAAATGATTAACCTTTGATTAGTTTTATTTCCAAGAGTTCAAATTAGCTGTGTTTCAAAACTCTATTTAACGCCATAAATTTAGCATTAGTGGGAATAAATGTTAACATCTCCCTAAACATAATTTAATAAATAAAGGTTGTCCCTCGGTCATTGAACAGACTAATCAGTAATCTTATAGCTCTTAAAAGTTTCACTGTTGGATCACTCCACATAAGGCGTGATTTATCCTGGAAATAATGCTTTGTCATTAGGAAGTATTTATGAGAAAATTCAGTAAGTTTCAAGATTTGTACTAGCATAGGCTTTTATATGTCATTTCCTTCATCCTTTTAATGAGAAAACAACCATACAAGTGGTAATATGGCATGATATGAAGACAGTAGAGTGTAGAATATTTGCTAGGCTCTATGTTTTTTTCAATTACTAAAAATCTCTTGTACGCAACCATGAACAGTGTAGCTACATTTGTGAAGATGTTTTGCAGACTTCAAAAGAGTTACAAACTCTTAGTTTAATAATAGCTGAAATAATGAATTGATAAAGCCTAAAAGTGTACCAAGTTGATTCTAGATACAAGTCACTTTGCCATTCATTTTTTGACAATATGTCATACAATTTTTGAAAATGATTTATCAATGACTTTTTTGGGCAATATTGGGGATTGAACCCAGAACCTTCACATGAACTGAGCCCTTTTTATTTTGAGATGAGTTCTCACTAAGTTACTAAATTGCCCATTGTGGGTTTGAACTGGTGATCTTCCTGCCTCAGCCTCCCAGTGCTGTGTTTTAAAGCAGATTATTAGGGGAAGAAAATTAATATTTGCTTTATTTGAAGACTGAAAATATTATCTATTCCCATTTTTTAAATTACTTAAAATCCAGTCTCAGCAAATATGCAAGGGCTGATAATAAATTTATTTCACTTCTGTCTTTTTAAGTATTCCAAATCTAGGGAATAACAACATTAATTTATATATTACAATAACAAAATATTGTAATTTGACTTACAACAGTGGGGTTGCACAGATACCATATGTGGACAACTTTGATTACTTGTGTTAGAAGGTTTTTAAAAGTTTAGGGTTCACACAAAAGCAATGGATAATCAATGTATTGAAATTAAGTTTCATGTCAGTTTAAAGGTGAAAGAAGTATACGGTACTTCTAAATTTTTGTAATTAAAACTCATGTACTAGCTTTAATCATTTTGCTTCCCTGTACTAGTAGCAAAAACATTTTTAAATATCTCCCAACCAAAAATTTTATAGATTTATTACTATATAATGTTCTATATAAACTGTTACATGGTCGATTATGAAATACCACCTTGATTTTAAATCATGTAGATTTAGAATTTCTTTTTGTTTGCTCTGGTTACATTTTGCTGTTTTAGTAATTAATATAGTTATCTTTGTTCACGGGAATTTACTCAGGTGATAAAGGACGCTGAGGCCAGCCTCTGGTATCCATGGATACCAGACAGATCAGGGATTCTAAGCTAAGTAACTTTAGAATTGAAAGTCAACACATCTTATCCGAATCATCATCAATGAAGTGTTTGCAAAGACATGCCAATGTTAACTTAGCAGATTCAGCCTAAAGTGGAGGCAATAAGGTTCAAAAGCTAATTTAAGTGAATAAGATGCTTTCTAAGAAATTGGCACTTTCTCACTTCTGAACAGTTAATTTCATAAAACCTGGGAAAAGGAAATTAGATTTATGTCTTTGTACATAAATTTGACAAGGTTGCATCGACATTGTCCCTTGTAAAAGACAAGCATGAAACCAAAATTTAGAAGAATTTGAAAAAGTCCTAGATAAGATGAATGACTTTGCTACTTGAGAAGAATGAAAAACATTTAGCACTTTTAATTAACCATAAGACTGTGCTATTTGTGTTTTGATATATAGTATATATAAATATATGTGTAAATTACTTGGATAAATATATA
Source organism: Hystrix cristata (assembly GCA_004026905.1). Taxonomy (NCBI): domain Eukaryota; kingdom Metazoa; phylum Chordata; class Mammalia; order Rodentia; family Hystricidae; genus Hystrix; species Hystrix cristata. The sequence goes on along the minus strand of PVJO010003777.1, from coordinate 27,276 downwards.
ACTCTTTGATAAATATATTTTAGAGATGCAATCCTTGCCTGAATCTTGAAAAAAGACTTTGACATAAAAGTTTCAGCAAAGCATCCTCACTTCCCTTGAACTTTGAACCTAATTTTTAGAATATGGTATTTAATATTTGATGTGAGAACACGAAGCTAGGGACAGTATTACATATTTTCACACATTTATACCCATCAGTTATGAATAATGCTGAAAATTAATGCAGGGCAGGTATAGCTGAAATTTAGCTGATAATAGTTAAATTGAAGCATTTTATGAGTAAATTACACATCAGGCACTTGAAGATTTCTCATGTTGGATTAATAATTTCTGAAAATTGTTATCTTATAATTATCAAGGCAGTTCATTCCATTTATATACAAGTTATGATGGCAAAAATAAAATTTCTCTATTATGGAAGCTAAAGTGCTGCTTAGTTGCAGCATTTTGTTTAATAGCCCAATAGTAGATATAGCACAAACAGTAGCTATAGCACAGTAGCAATAGAAAAAATGTAAATATTGCTATATCTGTAGAATGTATTATTATGCGAAATGAATGTGAAGAGATTATAACATGTACCAACAGCTACAAGAGTAAAAATAATACAGCTACAAGAAAGTATGGCCTGTGTGATTGAATTTACATAAATAAAATATAAGGCAAAACTTTCATGGTAAAATGTACATGATACATAATATACCAGTTTTACCATTTCCACTAATTTTATTCATAATGTTGTAAAACCATAACCACAGTCCATTTCCAGGAATGTTTCATCAATTCAAACAGAAGCTATGTAACCTTAAATAATAATCCCTATAACCTTTCCCTTCAGCTTTCTATCTATATAAATTTTTCTGTTGTATTTTTGTGTGTTGTTTATTTCATTCAGCACAGTGTTTTAAAGAATCATCTATGCTGAGATATTTTATTCTTGCATTTTTCATTACATAATGAAATACCTGAGTCAGGCTAACTTTGTAAAGAAAAAAGGTTTATTTAGCTCAGAGTTTTGGAAATGCAAGGGCAAAATGGAGGTACTGACTCAACTCTGGTGGGGATGCCATGGCTGATGATACCACAGTGGTGAGGTACAGAGAGAAGCTGAGATCCCACAATTCCTCTCAAGGATTCAACCCTAATTGAACTAAGGACCTCTTTCTAAGCTCTACTACTTAAACATTTCACTCATTGCCACACAGGGGACCAAGCTTCTAACATATGAACTTTTGGGGGGACAAATTTAAACATATTCAAGTCACAACAGGCATATATTATTTCTTTATTATATGGATGTATAATATTCCATTGTGTACAGCCATTTAATTAAAATCAAGGATTATAAAATGTAAACTCTCGAATTTGTGGGAGAATGTGAGCTTGGAACTGTCTAGCCTGCCATTCTGCTCATGCCAATATCCAAGGAGAACAGATTTAAATATGCGCATCTTATTTACTTTTGCAGGGTATGAGAATTGTTAAATTTGAGATACTATACACCACTCTGGCTTCGTCTGTGTTTATAAGTGATTACTTCTTGCTATAAGTGATTTTTACATATGTCTTTCACATTCGTGATAGTCATAGAATTGTACACACTTGTGCAATTTTCTTTATTTACTTTAAAAATAACTTACGATAAAAAGAATAAACCAGTAATGCCAGTAACATAAGTGAATCTCAAAAATATTATGCTAATTGAAAGGAGCTCGATACCAAAATCTACACACTGTATGAGTGAATCTACGTGACATTCAGAATAAAATGTGCTTAAACAAAAACCAGGTCACTTGTTCAAAGAGCACTCAGTGGTTCATGAGTCAGGTCAGTATTTCAGTTCAGTGAGGCTGGAAAGTGAGCACAGAATGGTATACGAGATTGCACTGAGGTGAGGGAAATACTCTACATCTTCAATTTGGTAGCAGTTATATGACTGAAGACATGTTGAAACTTACAGGATAGTACACCTGAGAAGCTAGATTGTATTGCAATGTTTACTCCAATAACCAAAATCCTGAGAACAAAAAGTAGAACTCCCCTGACCCCTTCCCTTTACATCGAGACAATTAGGAGACACTATGAAGAGAATAATAGTGTCATTGTGGATACATACCTTTGAAGTAACACTTTATTGAGTCGTGATATATTCCCCTTTTTAAATCGTGTGTGCGGGGCACTTTATACTTCTAATGCGCTAGTCCACAGATGGACCAGTGTGGCAGAAATACCGGTTACTTAGATACATTTCAGGTATAATACATAGTATCTTTTCAACCTGCTGGAGTTACTTAATATTAGGTAATATTTAGAAATTTGAGGCTGGGGATTTAGCTCAGTGATTAGAGTGCTTGCCTTGCAAGCACAAGGGCCTGAGTTCGATCCCAGGCACCACCAAAAAAAAAAAGGAAATTTGAATACTTACTAAAAGCTTGTTCACTGTACCAATCAGGTTTTTCTCTGTAAAGAAACACGCCAATAGTTAATGTATAAAACAGCACAATCTTACTGTATCTTGAGGTTCCGTCATCTGGCAGGGTTACTGTGCATGGTAGCTTTGCTCAGTGGAAACTGAATATTCTTGGATAGCATGACTGGTATCAGCAGGGGTAGTGGTCTCGTCACCAGCAGAATTGTCTGGGCTCATTCACACGATTTTCGGCAATAACTTGGAGTAATTTCAAAAGTGGGAGGACTTTTAAAGCACTTAAACATGTAATAGTGGTTATTAGCTGCATTCAAAGCAAATTATATGGCCAAACCTTTGCAAAATCGAAGGGTGGAGAAGTAAATTTGATCTCTTGTTTGGAAGAAAGAGGGCAAATTCACATTGCCAAAGCATGTACCTACAAGTGATGGGAAGAATTATAGATGATCATTTTTGCACTTTTATTGAGAGTCAATTTACATGCCATTAAATGTATACATTTTGAAGAAATAGTTCAATAACTTTTCATAAATGTATAAAGGAATGTTACCACCACCACAATGATTTAGAAAATTCCATCACACCCCCAAATTTCCCTGTTTCAGTTTGCATTTCTACCTCTAGCCACACCCACTCACTATTATCCTTTCTGTTGCTATTGTCTTGAGTTTTTAATATCACTGAAGTGAAATCATGTAATATATTATTTTCTGTACCTAGGTTCTTTCATTTAGTATTGTGTTTTTCAGATTTATTCCATAATCGGAATAAATTCTATACATTGCATCAATTTAAGATGTCATTTTTATTCATTTAACTGTCGATGGACATTTTGGATATTTCATATTTGGGGTTATGATGACTGAAGCTATTATAAGTATTAGGGTTTTATATGTAAAGATTTATTCATTTATCTTGCAGTAGTACCCAAGAGCTGAATTGATGTATCTTGTGTTAAGTGTGTGTTTAATTTTACTTCTATAAGGAGGTAGTAATATCTTTTTTCTCCTGATTTGAACAGTTTGAAGTCCCCTTCTCTCTTTTTTCTTTCTCTTTGTCAGGATAGCTAAAGTCTTATCAATTTTGTTGATCTTCTCAAGAAGTAATTATTGGTTTTGGTGTTCATCTCCTATTTTTCTTGTCTGTTTCATTTATTTTTGTACCAGTCTTTATTATTTCCTCTTTGTTGTTTAGGATTTAGTTTGCTCCTTTACTATTTCCTTAAAGTGTAAGTTTAGGTATATACTTAGGATTGTTATTCTGGTTAAATATTAGCACTCAGAGCTGTGTATATCCCTTGAGTATTGCTTTTTCTGCATCCCCAAAGTTCTCACATATTGTAACTTGATTTTAATTCTCCTCAAAGTATTTTTTTAATTTTTCATGTGATATATTCCTAGTTTCATCAATTGTTTAGGAGTGGATTATTTTATTATTTATGGATTTTGCAAGTTTCCTTCTGTTACTAATTACTCTTTAATTCTGCTGTCATCATAGAACATCCTTTGGATGATTTCATGCTTTACAAATGTATTCAGGTTTACCATAAACATATTGTCTGTTTTAAGTAATGTACCAAGTGTGCATACAAAAATCTCTACTCCTCTCTTCTTTACTTGAGTGATCTATGGATCCCAGTTAGGTATAGTGACTGCGCAGTGTTCCTTAAGCCTTCCCTTGGTTTGACTTTCTGACTAGATTTCCTGTCTACTGTTAAATGCAGTGTATCAAATTCTCAACAAATTTAGTTGAATCACTTCTCATTTGAAATCTTTCCATTTTATAGCGTATATTTTGAGCCTAAATTTTTAGGTGGCTGTGCATTTCAAATTGTTATGTCTTGATGAATTTTCTATTTTGTAATGATAATTGCCCTTCATTATCTCTAGTAAGAACTTTTGCATAAAGTCTGTTCTTTCTGATATTCATGTTGTCATTGCAGTTCTTTTCCGATTCACTAAACAAAAATTACTTTGCACTGTTTACTAGTTAGCTTTCCTATGAGTAGGATAAAATATCTGACACCTACAACTCAAAGGAGGAAAGATGTGAATTGGCCCAGAGCTTCAGGGTGTCTTGTCCGTGGTCAGCTGGCTTCAAGACAGAAACATCATGGCAGAGGGCGTGGTGGAGACAAGCTGCCCAGTTCACGGTGGCCGGGAAACAGCAGGGAGAGCATCAGGCAAGAAGGGCTCGCTTCCATGACCCACCCAGACACACTTAGAAGTGCACTTTACTGTTTCCTTGAACATTTTTAATCTAATCAAGCTGACATATCATAATTAGCAGTGACACATGGACTATCTATATATTGATTACTTTCAAAATGCTTGTAGATTTACATGTAATGAGTTTTAAATGGCAAATGATTTTGTCATGTTTTTAATCAATTTTGCCTCTTGTTGCTTTTAATAAGAGAATATTGTCCTTTTCTATTTAATGTAACTACTGGTAAGGAAATGTTTTGTTTTTTAAACATTTTACATCTTTTTATTCCTCAACTACTCCAGTACTGCCTCCTTTGTGCTGTATTTTCTAGTGGAATATTTTGATTTATTTCTTATTTCTTCTAATGTATAATTAAAAAAGTACTTCCTGAGTATTTTCTCTAGGAATTGTTACTAGTTTGTAACAATCTATTTTGTATTATACCAACTAAGTTTAAGTAGTGTAGAAAATTTTGCTTCCATGTAGTGTTGTACTTTCTTATGTTGTTACTGGGAAAATTACATTTTTTGACACTGTGCCATTATCCGCATAGAGATAAGATACCATTTTTGTCTTCTGTTGTACCTTTATAATGAAAGGTACTTTAATACTGACTTCTATGTTTCATTCATAGTCCTAAGCTACTGTCCTTCTGTTGTCTTCTAGGAATATTCTGGCCTATGATTCTTCTGAATTAATTTTGGTTGTGATCTGAGGGCAAGGTCAAAATACATTTTCAGGCGGATGTCTAGTTATTTTAGTATAATTTAAATACTTTTCACTTCCCATTGAAACATCTGTTCAGGAAAATACTGTTGAAAACAGTGGACCCTGCTGTGGATCTGTTCATGACTGCTCTTGTGTTGTTTTGAAATATATCTTTATTTTTGTTGCAGTGCCATACTTGGTTGATCAGTCACTTTATAATAAGTTTTACAAGCAAGTATCATATGTTCTCCAAGTTTATTCATCTTTTTCAGAATCTTTTGGCTAGTCTAGGTCAATTGCCTTTCTGTGTAAAATTTAAAGTAACCTCGCCAATTTGTTCAGAAAAAAAATGCTGCTGAGATTTTAATTGGAAAAACATTAAATCCCTTGATTATTTTTTGGAGAACGGTCATGTTAATATACTGTGTTCCAATATTTACACATGATATAGGTCACTTATGGTAACAAAACATACTCCCTGCCCTACAGGGATAAATAACAGAAATAGTTTTATGTCTGTCTTCTTCATAGGTTCAGTGTTCTTAAGTCCTATTTTACCTCTCTTAAACTGAAGAATTTCCAGGGAATCAAAGTACAAGACATTGAGAAGAAATGAACCTCTGCCTGCATGACATGTTTTCTACTCATTTTGTTCATGTAGATTCCCTTTCTTCTCCCCTTGATTTCTTCGTGCCAATCCTTTCAGATATAGCCGTCTTTTTTCCCTCTCGTGAAGCGCTACCTTGTCAGACTATTTTTTTTTTGAGGAAAAAAAATGTTTTAATATTATTATGAAAGTATTTGTGATGTGGTACAACCCTTTAAGAGCACATGAATAGAGGAGTATTATTAGTTCCAATGTTGTTTGTCCTTTAATACAGGGATGCTTTTCAGGCCTCACAAAGAAGCCATTATTCATATTTTTTACACGTCTCCACATCCCTGATTATTTTATTTCTGAACCTCTGATAGATTAGACGATGTTGGCTAGCAGGTTGGAGGCCAGGGTATGAAGTCTGACATCCTGGGAGTTGAGAAGTGGTATTATGCCTGTTAGAATTTGTACCTATTTTGTACTAGCTCTGTGTCTTCCTTGTCAGGCTCTTGAGCCCTTTTTTCCTTTTATGCCACTCCCTCTGTCTCTGCTGTGCCATTATGCCAGGATATCCATCTCTTGAAACCATGGAACGTTGTTCTATTTATGCATTTAGTAAGCAAAAGAGCTAGAACTTGCCTAAGCAGCCTCAAACAGTGGTTCTTAGGATTTCCCTCACAATTCAAGGGAAAAATTCTGATTCACATTTTACAGCTCTTTCAGGGTTTCATCACACATACCTAACTTGTCTTTAACTACTACGATCCCTTTCTTACTCCCACATGCTTCCTTAGCTTCGTTCCCTTCTATATCCATTTCCCAGCTAGTGTATCTCATTCTTTCCAAATAAATTACATAAACTCAGATTATTTTTTGATTTTTATTAGTACATGTTTGCAGTACATAATGATTGCACTCATCATGGGGAGTTAGTATATGTATGTAACGCATTTTAATTATTTTTCAGCACCTTTTCCTCTCCTCCTTCCCTCTCTTTCCATCTCTTATTCCAGTTCTAATCAAAATAAGAGGCACTCTGTTATCCGTATCATATTCCTTTTTTAATTATCATGAAGGGAAAAGTGTGATATGTATAGACACAAATTCATAAGGGTATTGTCTCTTGTTTCTTTTTGATTTCTCAATCTCTTCCTAGCAGCCATAAAATATATAAAGTATAATTTATTTTTTTATTTTTTAAGTATAGTTTATTTGAAAACCCTAATTGGTCATTTTGGTACATCCAAAATGTATTTTCTATTTCTATTTTTAAAGAACTACACTGCTCGATGAAGAGGAAAACTTATGATCAAAATATCCATATGAGAAAAAGCAAGTTCCTTTGAGAGAGCACACAGTCATCTAGGGAGGATAGAAAACAGAGTATAATGACTCTGGAGGTGCATTTTAACATAAAGCTAGACATTTAAATATTCAGAAATTTGGTGTTAACATATGGATTACATGGGTACCTGAAATGAAGTCTGACATTGCTTTGGTCTAAATGAGTAGCAGTTGGACAGAATGCGTTAGTTATCAGGCATCGTCCTGACAACTATTTTGTCTCGGGGAAAAGAAATGTTTCAGCAGGTATCTTTTGTGGTCTGAAGACCCATGACAGTTGATGGTTTGCAGAAAAAATAGCCAATTCAATGAATTGAACAATTTAAACTTTTATATAAAGTGAAAGCAGAAAAATGATGTCATACACATTGTTTTGTATTTCATTGAGAACAAGGAAGAACATGAATGGTTCTTTAACAGTGGTCTTATAAGATAATTCACTTTGTCTGAATGGAATTAGGTCAAAGATACAAAGAGAGCTGAATGTCAAAAGGTCAGTGAGTGAAATGATTGTAGAATAAGTCCTGAAATGGGGACCAGGCAATTTCCTATAATTCAACTCTGATTCTGAGAAAATTGGTGTTTAGGCAATAGTAGATATAAAAGTATGAGAAGCCTGCGTTCATTTTATCTGTCCTACAAAGCAATTTTCCTTACCTAACCTTGATTTCACAGTGTAGAATATAAACAAAATTAATATATTTTGTTTCTCAAATAGGATATGGCTTAAAATATTTTTGTTTAAGAACTATTTTATAGACATATGGAAAAAATTGACAATTAAAAAGACAAACATTTAGATTTTACAATAATACTTAAAAATAAATATTGCTTGTTTAGAAAATAGATTTAATATTTATCTGTCTTGTCTGTTTAATCACTAGCTCCGGCTCCTTTTTGGTTTTTAAAAATTTCAGAAAGGGTCTCACTGAATTTCTACATAGTCCCCAGCTGAGCTGAAACTTGCAATCGTTATGCCTCAGCCTCCCAGATTATACATTGGGATTACAGGCTCATAGGTGTGCATTACCAAACGTAACCAATAATTTTTTAATAAATACAATTTCATAGAAAAGAAACTCTATGGTCCAGCCTTTCCACTGAAGAGCAATAAAACTTCTCACCCCACCATGTGCACATACACGCACACACACGCACGTGTGCGTGCGCGTGTGCGCACAGAAAGAGTCCGTCAAAAAAAATATGTACATACTTCAGGAAAAGAAAAATAGTATGATATTTTTTCAACAAATGTATTACCCTTGTACGGGGGACCCTAGAGGATGTCGTATATGATGTATTACAGAAAACCCACTCTACTGCCTGCCCTTAGAGGAGAAACTGAAAATGCGTGTGCAGCAATCTCAATGACCAAGGTTACCCCAGCAGCAGTTCACTCTACTAATGTCTGGAGGCTAATGGCCACCACTTTGAGCACCTTTTGTAATTGTAGAGGCCAAAAGTAACTTGTCTTAATCTCATGATGTCTCAATAAATTTAGTACTAAAATATTTATACCAGTTTTATTTCCCTGAAGTCTGTATACATTTTTTTGGTGGACTCTGTACATTAAATACTTCTAAGCATTTATCCTGATGTGTGCTCTTTGGTGTGGAGTGGAAAAGTACTCCTGTGTTCGTGTATGATTTGGAACATTGTGTTTAATGAAATTTACAAGATTGTTCTGTATACCTTTTCACTCCTCTAAAGGAAGTATAGTTTTATATCTTTAAATATATCATGATAAGAAAACTACAACCAGGAAGGACCAAGTCTAGCCTACCACCTGTTTATGTAAATATAATTCGATTAGAACCCAGCCATATTTAATTACTCACATACTGCCTTTGGATGCTTTCATGCAATCATAACAGAACTGAGTAGCTGGGATAGACAACATGTACCTTGTGGCGTTAAGTCTATTTACTATCTGGTTCTTTCTACAAAAATTTATCTGACCCCAAGTCAGAGAGACAGTATGTGATATAACTTCTAAAATTTTTTTCACTGTAGAACCTATTTCTCACATGTTTTAGCTTCAGTTTCTATGACAGATCATATAGAATAGAATATTTTTGTTTTTACTTTGTTTTCCCAGTTATTTAAGGATGTGAATTGGGTAATCATAACCAAAGTGTTCTTGTATAGATTTTGCGAAAGTGGGAGGAAAGCGTAATGTATGTAGAAAAATATGGAGATCGCACTGTGAAATAATATGGTGAAATAATTGCTTATAGTGACTTCTTATAGATGAATCTATCAAAAGTGTTTTCTTAAAGTATCATTTTTTTAACATTACATTTATATATCTTTTAGTTTTACTTTGTGTTTCTTATGGGGCTGAGCAAAAATTACCCCCATTGAACAAGAAAACATAATGGCTGCTCTAGAAGTCTAAGTTTTTCTTTATAGATTAGATAAAATGTATACTGATATAGTATTTCAACAAATTGATGTTTTATCAGTTGTACTTTCTATTTTATTCTAATGCCTACTACTGTAATAATTAGGAGTTATTCTATTTTTTAGGAGTTATTCTAAAAGGCAAAATTTGCTTCTTTTAATGTTGTTTTATCTAATAAAATTAGAATGCAATCATTTTAAAGGAATGATTAAGACTAGATTTGCCCTAGTTTTGAATGCAGAATGTAAACTCATTCTGCTTATAATCTGAAAATCATATTTTCCATATTGAAAAAGTACACTGCTTGAAAAATAACATTTTAGATAATTCCAAAGAAGAAAGAGGAAACATCATTACAATATAGGTTTTGATGCTTATGTGTGTTTTTTTATTTTTAGTTATAACATGTTTCTGATACATAATGATTTCGTTCATTGTGTGGTGTTGACACATGTACGTGGCACATTTTAATCCTTTTTACATCTCCTCCTCTTCCGTCCTTCCCTCTATCTTTTGTTCTCCTCATTTGCAAAAGATCTATCTCCCTGTTTCCTCTTATCTTTTATTTTGCGCCTTAATCTATGCATATCTTGGGTTGTTCATATAAGAGAAAACATGTGATATTTAAGCTTATGTATATGATTTATATAATTTAACATGATGGTCTCAAGTTGCAACCGTTTCCCTGCAAATGACTCAAAGGAAATTTATCCATATTTAACCATATTTTCACTTAGGGTTAGATATAATCCATTTACATTTTAGTAACCGTGATAGGGTCTATGAGTACTTTGATTACTACTTAAAGAACATATTTCAGATATATCTTGCCATTAGTGTTTTTAAAAGAATTCCCTGTCAATGTTCTTCATTTCAATTTCTACTCAGATTTTTATTTGTACAGGATCTTCATATGATAAATTATCATTCCTTTCTTCTATATTACATATATGTGTGTATATATGTATATATATGTGTATATGCACACACACACTTATATTCATTTGCACAGATTTTATTTCTTTTTTGTATATACTACATTTTTTATTTGTTTTCATGCATAACTGTTGTAGATAATAACCCATTAGTCATTTCTTTTGTGGAATTCTCTGTGATGTCATTCTCATTAAAGCTTTCTCAACTGCAAGATTTAAAAAAATACCATTTAACTTTATTGTAATATTTTAGTGGACTTATTGCTGATATTAAAATCTTTACTTGGTATGTACTTTATATCACTCTATGTTTTAATGTAGGACTTTTCCCCCACGTGGGAAATGCTTCTTAAGTAATTTCTATGTTCACCAGTGATATGGATTATCAGATTTTCATGCACTAATGCTACTCTATCTTTTTAGACTGAATAAATGTTTGGACATTCAAAAAAAATCCTTTCACTTATTTCTTTACTCAGCAAAATTATGAACTGATATATGCAAGTCAGGTATTAGGACTATGGAATTCACTAGAAAAAGGAAGCAGGCAATTAAAATGAAGTCAATTACTTCTTCATGTGCCAGTGCAACAATTAAGTTCAAAATCAGTGATTACTACTGTGATACAGGTAAGCACTGTATGCTATCTTAATGGTGATGCTTAGAGAGCTCTGAACAAATTTCCCAAAGTTGAAATATACAAATAAGAATTCTTTAATGGAAGGGCAAGGAGAATGGCATTTTTCAAAGAAGAAACAGCATATTTGCAATAATGATGTTTGAAATACCATTCTGTACTCATAAAGTTGTAAGTAACTGTGTATCTGAATTAATATATGTGTGTGTTATAATTAGGGAAGTAATTTTACATGAGGCATAGTAAATCAGGATAGGGAAATACTTTGCTAAACACTACTATGAAATTCTCAGGGAGTCATTGGATTTTATCCATCTAATGTTTTCTTGATTTTTGTCATTTCTTTTTCAGTTTTATTATTATGTTTGCAATACATAATAACTATATCCATAACTACATATATTGTTTTTTCCCCATCTTCTTCTTTCCCTCACCCTCTACCTCTTTGTCATCTTTCTTTTTGCAAAAGTTCTGTCTCCATTTTCCTTTTTTATTTTGCTCTTTATTTCTATTTTGGACTTCTCATAAAGGAGAAACCATGTGATATTTAAGCTTGTGTGTCTGATTTATTTCATTTGAAGTTATGGTCTCAAGGTGCGTCCATTTTCTTACAGATGATTTAAGTTTATCCTTCTTTATGGCAGAGTAGTATTTCATTATGTATAAGTACTGAATTTATTTTATCCATTCATTTGCAATTACTTAGATGTATAAGGCATATCAGGGATGATGGGAAAAATATGACTGATAACCGCCCAGTTCTGGAAAAGTTTGTTCAGAACATTGACTGTTAGGCAAATAACTGACAGTGTTGAAGGATTGAAGAACTTTCTATGCTCTTACAAGATGGCCAGGGAAACAACATTAAGACCGGTGCAAGCCTACTGAGGTCAGCAAGAAACAAAAATATTTCTGTTCCTGTGGAAGAGTGATGAAAGGAGAAAAGAGATGATAGGTGTTGGAAGCAAGGTGGTTTTGGACTTTGATTATTCATTTTAAAGGTTTTGTCTTAGAATTGAATGGGAAACCATTGGAGGGTTTCGAGTTAAGGTATGTCATGATCAGCCTTAGAATTTTCAAGAACAGTTCTTGTCGTTGGGCCGATGAGAGAGGAAAAGGGATAAGCGTGGAAGCAGCAAGATCAGTTAAAGTATTTTAAGAATTAAGCAATCACTGAGGGTGACTTACAAGAGGATAATTATACCGGGCTGTGAAAAGTGTAGCAGGCTCTGGATATACTTTTCTGGTGTGTAAATAGTTACTGGAAGATGAGTGAAAGATTTAATACAGAATTAAGTGCCTATAGTTTATAGTATCACCCTCACATTTGGTAGGTTTTGTGCTGATTTTCTACATCCATGTTTACATTCTCAATCTTTTAGGATGCCGGATGTCTTCCCACTGAAGTTGTCATTAATATTAAAAATTAAGTCTAATAAATGTTTTGTGTTTTCAGAACATCTAGAAACTTTGAATTTAAACAGGTACCTGGAGATAGCCACCTGATAGTCCCCAAATTGTTCAACACAGATTTATAGCTCTTTACAGACATAAGTTGCCCTAATTAAAGTTCCTCTTGTTCTTTTACTTCCTGGAATTGGAGTGAGTGAAATTTAAGATGCTATGACCTGATTAAGATTACTCATTTTCAATGGGACTAAACATCCTGCCTCCATTTTTCTAATTATACACTATACTATTAGTCTCTCAAGCAATCCTGCCTTGAAACTGTTCTTTACACATGTTAAGAGGCCTGATAATGTGCTTTCTCATTGGAAGTATTTCTATGCATCAAATTCAGTCCGTATGTACTCTTTGAGGTGTGTATCATGTCTTATTTTCCTTGTTGCTCTTTTCAACATCAAGGTGAATGATCATTATTAAACATTAAAATTCCCTTTGAATGCTTTGAGAATGTGGTAATGATATAGGCAAAGATACATACTCACAAACTTGTGTTTCCAAAACTGTTGTCAGCAAATGTGCAGATACATAGAGGAGTCTATGGGAAAGACAAGAGAGACATCTAGCCTGGCCTGGAAAGAATTTGCTAGAAAAATTTAACTCTGGTTAGAGTCAGAGGGAGCAAAGAAGGTGAAGAAAAATTATGAGTGACATGATGGTTACATGGTAATGCCTAGAGATACCTTCGAAGAAAATGTTTTGAATGTATAAAATAAAAAGCAAAGGCTCACAAACAAAACAGATTATGTACTAATATAGTTGTTAGAATATTAGAATGTGTTTGTAATATGGTGATAGAGGCACTCTTTATTGTATAAGTCTATCCAGACAGTCTTAGGTTCAATAACTTTCATAATTTGATAGTGATCAGCCTATAAGATACTTCAAGAGATCTGAAGCAAATATCCATTATTTCCATTATATCTATATATCTATATATCTGTACTCTATATATCTATATATAAAGTCTGTGATGCCTGTAGTGACAGCATCACCGCTATTATCAAGGTTATTTTGCATTTGAAATTTAAGGAAGTATTAGAAGATAATAAACACGATGATGTGGATTTTGTCCCCATCCAAATATGTTGAATCCTCTAATTTTACCCACTTTGCGTAGAGTTTGCAGAATAGATTTAGGATGAAATGCACACATCTCAGCAGAAAAGGTAGAACCTGTCACTAGCCCTGCAGGATGATAATGAAGACTTAAAGGTTTTCCAACTATTCCACCATACCGTGTTTTGTCTTGTTACTCATTTCATTTTTTTTTCTTTTACTTGCAGCACAGGATTCAAACTTTATGTTGTGGTGGACTTGGTATTTCGTTTCCTGATGTTTAAGGCTTTGAGGGTGCTGGGGATCGAACTCAGGGCCTTGTGCTTGTTAGGCAAGCACTCTACCACTGAGCTAAATCCCCAGCCCTCTAGTGTTTAAGTCTTGTCAATATGTTGATGACTTTAGATACTTGCTTTTCTTTCTTTCTTTCTTTTTTTAAAGACAGGGTCTTGCTCTGTAATTCAAGTTGGTCTTTAACTCACTATGTAGCCCATGCTGGCCTTAAACTTGTGGCACTCCTCCTGCCTCAGCCTCCCAAGTGCTGGGATTACAGGTGTGCATCACCAAGCCCAGCTCACAGCTTTGCTCTTGGAAGTGTGGTTAGCATTGCCAGGGAGTTTATTATAAATACAGAATCTCAAGTCCTGTCTCAAATCTACTTATTCAGAATATGAAATTTATCCCCACTTAACATGTATGAATATGACAGATTGAAAAATCACTGGCTAAGAGAACAGGGATTATGTATAAGAGTTTATTTTCTTAAACCATCTAAGGAAATTTAATCATATAATAAGGTTTGAATATATACAAAATTTGACTATTAAACCTAAATCATGACCAAATGATTTAAGAAGCGAAAACTTTTCTCTAAAATTAGAAATAGTGACTGAATCACAGTAATAATCCTAATGTGATCTTTAAAGTAGTAGATGATTTTTTCTGGGTCTATGCATCATTTTGGGCAAATAGATTTATCATAGGTCGTAAATTGGGAGTATGCTGCTGCTTATTTTTTATGGTTGTCAAGCATACCATTCTCATAAACTTTTAATAATTCAATTAAATGAGAGGCTGGAAAAGGCATACGCAGTGCTTCATTATGGCATTTGGTCTCTCATGGTAGTTTGAGATTATTTTAAAATACTTGGTGACTTTTAAAAGATTGCTGAATATGTCTTATGTTTTACACAGCAAGTGATGTGTGATTCCTAAATCGTAAGGCAAAGTATGGTGAACTAAATTGTGGACAGGATATTACCACTTACTGTTACCTACTGTAAGTGATTGGAACCACAGTGGTTGGACTGGAACTTTGAATAGGGAAGAGGCAGAAGGTGGAATAATGAGACTATGATATCTAAAGCCTGTTTACAAGAAACATGTTTGCATGGGCAAGGGAAAATACTTAGCTTCAGTTATCCCCTTATGACGATCATATAGCAATGATCCTAAAAAGGAAATTGTTTGAATAAACTTGGAGTGTAATATTTATAAATATGTATAGAGTTAAATTCCTCTGCTTGATGTCCGAATTAACATAGAAAATTATGAGAAATGTAGTGTAGCTTGTATCTTCATTATTCTATGTTAGAATTGATTGGCATTTATTGCAATGATCAGTAATTATTAAGTTGGGTGCTCATTAATTGAATGTTCCCTGTGCGTCATTCAATATTTAAAATATTTGACTATTTGTTTTAAAATTTTATTAGTATATGTTTTCAATACATAATAATTACATTCATCTTGGGGAATTGGTACATACACATACTGCATCTTGATCATTTCTACCCCCCTTCCCACTTTGCTCACCTTTCCCAGATCCCCTTTCCATCTCCACAAAATCTACCTTCTTCATGGTGGAAAACAGGGAGGTAGATAATATCTTATTTGATCTTTACTGAAACTTTATGAATCCATTTTACAGGTGACCTGGCACTCAAAGATGGTAAGAGTTTGTCTAAGCTCGTATAACTAAACAGTAGAGAAGTTACATATTTTATATAATTAGACCTATAGAGAGTGACACAAATTTGATATTATCAGACTCTCTATTATATTAATTCCTTTTGAATTTTACAGTTTCATTTATTTTTAACTCAAGGATTCATTAGTACCAAGGGAAAAAAGAGAAGCTCAAAAATAAATTAGGATTCAGTCTGTTGTTCTACTATAAGACAGCTTGATGATTTCTTCATAAGATGCAGCTTTGCTAATCTGTGTGTTGTTTGGAATTACTATTTTAAAGATAAAAGTCTCTTGATATTTGTTCTCTAAGACTTCATTTAACTTTGAAATTTTCTATTTTGAGAGCATCCATTACACGAGAAACTCAAAGAATAAGTCATTTAAAGGGCAAAATAAAAGATAGACAATAGGAAAGAACAAAATGGATCTTTTGCTAATGGGAAGGGGATCTACCAATAGAGGGGAGGAAGTGGGAAGGGGAAATAAAAAGAATTAAGATATGTTTATGTACATGTACCAGCTCTGCATGATGCATGTAATCATTATGTACTAATAAAAATTTTCAAAAAGGATCCAAAGACCATCAGAGAACCTACAGATGGTTGCAAGTTTTAGTATTATTTACATTAAGTAAACTTTCATAAACTCAGTTTGAAAAACATAATTTTAAAATAAATGAGACATACATTCTTAGGAAAATAACACAAAGACACCGCATTTAACTCTGACAAAAAAGTTTAATCACAGGAATGATGGGGAAAATTATATATATATTTCATTTCCTGTTTCTAGGAATGAACACATCTGCTAAATCTTAAGATTATAATATATTAAAATATTTTTCATTATTTTATAAGTATGTAAATCACAAAAACATAACTAACCTATTTTAATATATCTGAGATTTTTATTTTCATATGTATTTATCAGAAAAACATTCTTTCAACAGGCTACTCATAAAATTTTGCATTCTTAGTATCTGGATAATTGAGGATAATATATTGGAATATAGTATCTGCTTTCCTATTTTTAATACATCTTCTATTTTTATCTTATAAAAGGGTGCAATTTGGCATATTTATAATGAGGCAATGTAGCTTTCAATAGAAAATGCATTTGAAAAAAGTCAAATGGAACTAAACTTTACTAAAAAGCTTTCTTAGACAATAATCATCTCAGTACATTATTCAAATTGCTTAATTGAAGGTATTCGATATTTGGAAGATACTCCATTTGAACGTGTACATTTAAATACTTTATAAAGGGACAGCATCATTTTTTTTCAAATAAAGAAATCAAAAAGCACAAGAGATTGGTCTAGGGTAATACAATCAGCCACACTAAATATGTAATGTGCATATCCTGACAGTAAAAGCATATTCATTATATGACTGCTTCTACAGTACTTAGCACAAATCTCAAATAGTTACTAGAAAAATAATAATAGTGTCAAAAACATTTCTAGTACAGCATAACTACATAGAAGGGACTTTACAGAAAACAAAGGTGTTAACAAATATTGATGGGCAAAACCTTCATTTTTAAGTACAGTGGTATCCACTAGTATTTTTAACAACTCTATCAGGGTATCATTAATATACCTTATAATTCATTCATTTTACATGTACAATTCAAAGTTTTTGGTAAATTTATCCAGTGTATAACCATTGCTACAATGAAAATTTGGAACTTTTCCATCGCCACATTAAGTTTCCTGGTGCCCATTTATGGTTAATCCTCACTCCAGCTCTAGGAAACCACTAGTCTAATTCTGTATGCATGAGATTTCTATTTTTAGCAGGCCGTATTATGGAATTGTAAAATAGGTAGCTTTTTGTGACTGAATTCTTTCACCTAACATGACATTTTCAAGTTCATTTCATGTTGTGGCATGTTCAATGTTTCTGTTGCAAAATGGAATCTCACCATATGGGTGTACTGCACTTGGCTTACCCATTCACCAACTGATGGGTACGTGTGTTGTTTCAGGTTCTTGGCCATTATGAATGTTGCTATTGCTAAGAATTAAACAGATTTCATCATTGTTGTTACTACAGGGAGAAACTGAGAGCCTTTAGTAATACTACTGAATGTAGGGAGTGTGGAAGCACTCCGATTGGCATTAATCGGTGTGAAAATTGAATACAGGCTAATGTGAGTAGAAGAGAAAAAATTGGTTAAGAGTGATTAGTGAAAGTTTTTTCTGTTCTGGGAAAAAAGTATAAATCAATACATTAGTACAGTAAATACATACCTACTGTGTGTCTCTAAGCAATCATGAAAGGATACAGGAAAAGATGAAGTTATCAAGCAAGGAAAAAAATCTGGATTCTCTGTATAAGAGAATTTTCAAAAGGGAAAGATTTCTGTCAGGTTAAAAATAAAAGTTAATGGAAACAAGTAATTCATATCCTGCTTGCTAGATATGAGCATCTGATAGCTTTTCCCCCTTCTGAGAAAACATGTGCTGCTCGGTACTTAGCTAAGTATGTACTTGAGATCCTCTAGGGAGGTACTTTTACAGGAATAGTTCATGTAGGTCCTGTAACATGGTTGTCAAGCGAGTTATTTGCAATAATGCAATCCCAAAATGTGCTCTAATGCTTATTTAATCAAATTATCAGGTGGCTTGTGTTACCTTGTAGGTTTTAAATATGGCTCATTTTTTTCTTAGTATGACAAAAAGCAAAATGACTATCCCAATAATAGAATGTGATAATGTATTTTATTGATAATTTGATTTTCAGATGATTCATTAAACCCTTCTAGTCACTTAGTAGCTAAGCAACAAGGCCTATAGAAAGACACCTGATTTACCCAAGAGGGAGAATTATGAATGTTTTCTGTGATCCTTTTTCTGTTCTGAAATTATATTGAACTTTGTAGATCAGTCTCCCATACAATGCATGCTGTGGAACACTAGGCCCATTAAATGCCCTTGAAAAAAATGAAAAGCCTTTGGTTAAGTATATTTATCAATACTCCATAGTAGATAATCTCTATTGGAAGTTGATAATGAACATTAAACTTTTTGGGAAAAACTGTTGGGAGCATGCATGTTAAACTGGTTATGTCTCAGTATTTCCCAAGCTTTTCTCTTTTCTACAGCAGAATGATCCCTCTCTCTCTCTCTCTCTCTCTCTCTCTCTCTCTCTCTCTCTCTCTCATACACACACACACACATGCACACATTCACTCACACAGTCGTTTCACCACAAATATGACAGTAGTAGTCTGTGGAAAATCCATGGTGATAGAGCCCAGATAGGGACACTGCCAATTTGAATGAGCCCAGTCACCATTTCAAAGAAACTGAGGTTTTATTTTACTTAGGTCACAGAGGACACATCGGCGGGTCACAAGCAGTCCCCTGAGGATATGTAAGCAAGTAACAGAGGACACAGCAGACACATCAGCAAGCCACAAGCCTGCCATTTCTCCAACCCATGTACTCAAAAGCTTGCCAAAGAAGGCTATAAAAAGCCTCTCAGCTTGCCAGAGACACCGCCCCTGTTCTGCTCACACAGAGAGGGCCCTCTAGACCTGCTTGCAGTGTTGAGTTCAAGTCCCTTCTTTCCCTCTCATGTGGGAAATGTTGGTGTGAGCTAAGAAATTATGGTGGTACACATGCTGGGGAGAAATTATAAATTAAACATTATTAAATGAGTATAATACAGACTAAATATTACTCCTATATTTGTTATTATATCTATACAGTTGAATGTAGGGGAGATGAGAAAATAATATACTTTCTTCCTATTGGTTAACACTTTAGGAAATCTAGTAATTCTGGATATTCTATGTAATCATTTATGAGCTCAAAAATCATAGGAATTGGGAGCTGATTTATTTCCTACATTTTCATTTACCCATTTAGGAAGAGATTTTCTATCCACCAGAATATTAATGCCAGTGCTGGAATTGTGTTTAGTAATTTTAAATCCTAATTTCTAAACCATATTTGGTCCAATCCTTTGTTTACCTTTTGGTAACGTGAGCATATTGAGGGTGCAATCTTTATGAGGCTGTTGTAAAAATCCAATGAGATAATGATTCACTAAAAACAGTCCTGGCACATATTGAGCACTCAAACATGAATAGCCGTCATTATTATGCACTCTTACAAAAATCGTCACACACATTCTATTTACAATGAGAACAATTGTGTCATTTGTTATAGTCATTGAAATCATAAAAGACCTGTCCTACTTTTCAAACAAAACTAATATTTTATCCCAGTGTGTGGGTTTTCTCTTCACTCTGTTTTTCATTTACCATGCAGAAGCTTTTTCTTTTGATTCAATTCCATTTGTCTAGTTTTTGGTTTATTGCCTGTGCCTTTTAGGGTCTTATTCAAATCACTGCTCAAGGCAATGCCATGGAGATTTTCTCCTAACATGCCTTCTAGTAGTTTTATGTTTAAATCTTTAGCCCATTTTGAGGGAGGAGGGAGGTGATAAGGGTCCATTTTTTCATTCTTTTGTATGTGTATATCCAATTTTCCCAAACTCACTTATGAAGAGGCTGTTCTTTATCCATTCTGTGCACTTGGCAACAACCAATTGACCATAAATGTGTGGGTTTCTGTATTGCTTCTCTATCTTATTCTACTAGTAGATATGGCTACTTTTTTATGCCAGTACCATGCAATTTTGACTACCACAGCACTGTAATATGCTTTGAAATCCAATACTTTGATGCATCCAGCTCTGTTCCTTTTTCTCAAGAAGACATTGGCCCTCTGTGGTCTTCTTTGGTTCCATATATAATTTAGGATTCTTTTTCTACTTCTACCAGGAATGACATTGGAATTTCAATAGGGTTTATATTGAATCCGCAGATAGCTTTCAGTAGTATGGACATTTTAACACTATTAATTCCTCTTCCAGAACTTATTGGATAAGAGGATCACATTCAAAATATCACATGTAATAAAATCAAACTACTTAGGACAATAAAATTAACACTATTAAAATGGAAATAGGTTAGAATAGACATTTCCCAAAAGAAGACAGGCAAATGGCCAATGGATAGAGGAAAAAAAGTTCAGCATCTCTAATCATCACAAAAATGAAATTGAAACCACAATGAGTATTACCTCTCACATGTTTGTTCTTATAAAAATATAAACGATAACTAATGTAGGTGAAGATGTGGGATAAAGAAACCCTTGTACACTGTTGGTGGTATTGTTAACTAGTATAAACTTTTAAAAAACAATACAGAGATTCTTCATAAACTAAAAGTAGAAATATCATGTGATCTAGCAGTCTCACTTTGGGGAAAATATCCAAAAGAATGGAAATCAGTATGTCAAGGAGATGTCTACTCCCCTGTTAACTGTAACATTATTCGCAATAGTCAAAATACAGAATCAGTGCAAGTGCACATCAATGCACAAATGAATTTTTAAACTGTAGTGTAAATACTTAATAGAATGCCACACTTAAAAAACAGGAAATTTTATAATTTTCAGCGGTACGAATGAACCTAGAGGACATTATACTAAGTGAAATAATATAGTTAAATGGAGGCAAATATCATATGACCTCACTTAGATGTGAAATCCAAAAGGTTCAACTACATAAAACTAGAAAGTAGAGTAGTGATTGGCAGACGATGGTGGGTCAAAATGGGAGAGAGATATTTTCTCCATGGTACTAAGTTTCAGTTATGCCAAAGTGTTAATTTCTGGTGTTCTAGCATACTTCAGGGTGACTATAGTTAATATTAATGTGTATTTCAAAATTGCTAAGAGGAAGAACTTTAAATGTTCTCACCACAAAGAAGTAATGAATATTGGATATGACATGTGGTTTGGTCAATCCACAATGTGTACATACAAGAAAAGATCACGTTATGCCCCATAAATATGTACTGATATGGATGGTCACTTAGATAAAAATTCAGAATAAAACTAAAAAATGAAAACAAAACAAAAACTCTAATGGCTTCAGATCTACCAAAAGATCTATGGAACCCTTTCCCTGTATAAATCAAATCGATTTTTTAAATTTCATCTCTTGTCACATTCATTCTAAACTTTTTCTTCTCTTTTCACACCTAGATGGTAAATGCTTGGAATGTGTTATGCATCTTTGGAACAATATTTAGCATAATACATGGTGTATGGCAGGACCTCACCATGTGTCTTTTATAAATCAATGTGTTAATCTTCTATTTTGCTTTAAATTTTTTTTAATTTTTTAATAGGCAGTTTCTATAAAAATAAGATTAATCCCCACTTCTGTGTGTGTTTTAGTTTTTCTGGGGAAAAAGTAGTACTGAAATGTGCTACTGAATAATGAACTAATTATTTGTACTACTTATTTCAGCATTTCTGAAAATAAGTAGTACAAATAATAACTATAATGCATAGAGTCCCCCTTCTAAACTGGCATCTCATCAGGATAAGGTAATTGAGAAAGAGAAGGAGGCAAATTGCCTAGTGATACAAACTGGGAAACTAATGAACCAAAATGGCTTTTCAGCTGTTTTTAGAAATATAAAATTGGAAGCCATGTACTGTACAGCTTCTGATCTTAATGTTCTTGGTGACTTTCCTGGATGCAAGCTATCCATAATTTTTCTTGTATATAATATTAGTAATAAAAGTGCCAATAATTTATCATAAATAAATCTGAGAACCTGGCTGAGCACTCGAAAACAACAATAGTGCTGTGATATATATTAATGCATTGAATGCTGAAGGACTCACTTAATGACAAGGAAATATTACGAGAAATGCATCTTTAGGTGATTTCATCCTTGTGTAAGTATCTTTGTATTTACATAGTGATACCTCTCAATTACTGTACATGGATTCTTGACTCAATCAAGAGATAAAGTGAGAGATGCATGAGCCTGCTGTCCATGTAACACAGCATGTTGTTTGAGAATAAACTTTTTAAAGTAGGAGTATTCACTAAAATAATAAAATACACTATAGTCAATACATCAACCAGGAACACAGTTGTTTATTATCACTCTCAAGCAGTATTATGTGCTGTATAATTTAATTATATGTGGTATTCTTTTATATAAATGACAGTGGGATAGATGTGTTTTCAGTAACCTAATCACAAACGTGTAATGAATTGCGCCATGGCATTATGATAGTTACAAGGTCACTAGGTGATAAAACCCACCTCCTTATATGTGGTCCATCATTGAAAGAAACCTTGTTATGTGACATGTGACTCTAGTTTACTTTTTAGGGACTAAGCAACTCTTTTTTCAACAAACTTGGGTAGGCCCTTTCATAGAGGCTAAGATTTTTCCTAGAAGATTCACATGAGAATAATAACAAAATTATAAATAGCCCTCCCCATATGACAGCCTATCGACTCTTTCATAATGATTGCCTTGGTCAGTGTACATATATCATAAAAGGAAAATATCTGATCTTTCAGATTAAGGAAGGTTCAGAGAAGTAATTCCTCCAAAGTCATCTAGGCAACAAGTTGGAAAGTTCAAATCTGAACCTGTATCTACCTCAAAATTTACCCGTGATGAACTTCTCCACATTTCAGTAACAGTGAAAACCAGCAAAATTGTAACACAGAATGAATGCCAGCTAAAGCATGACTAAGAAGACAGAAGGGCTCCCTCTGGCTTTGTAACTTCCTAACTTTGTAATCTTAGAATAGGATATTAGATGCTCTGTGCTTCAGTCGCCTCACCTAAAATCGGAGGTGGTATAACCCATCTGCGGTATGAAAGAAGAGTTCTGGAAAAAAAAAATGTCCACAATTCAAGGTACATGGAAGTGCAGGTTATATAATGAAACATGGTAGAAATTGTTTTCAAGATTTTTTTTTTTACATCTGTAATCCTAAAGTCTTGTCAAATAAAAGAAATTTCAAGGAACTGTAATGCTAATATTAATAACTAATGATATCACATAATTAGTATGTTCCTGGCAATGTTATACATGATTTACATACAATAATTTATTTAATCATCTGAATAGACCAGGAAAGATGATCTAGTTAACACATAAAAATATGAGACACAGAAATAAAGCGCAAAAAAAATAAAAATAAAAAAGAAAGCGCAAACCTGAGGACATAAAGCTGGTAATGACATGATAGTGACCCTGGCAGTACATCTCAGTACTTAACCAACATGCTGTACTGCTTATTTTGGTAAAATAATGTAGGAATTGAGTTGTGATACTGTTTGCAATTAAGGGGCCCTTGCATAAGCTATTCCATATGGATCCTGCAGTTCTTGATCTTCGTGGAAAACCAAATCTTCTTGTTCAGGACAAAGATTTTTCTTCACATATAATCACTTGAAAAGTTACTTATTCAAATTAATTATCTAAAGGTATATAATTCTTTAAAAAAAGGATGCTATGAATATGAAGTGACACAGATATTTTGTTATGAATGATTGAAATGCATATAAAATAATTAAGCTTACCCCTATGATAATGAGAGTGTTTGCTCTCAAGTAATAGTAGTATAATCTACCTCATAAAACAAATGGGAATTCAGAAGCCTCTTCACCTCACTTTCTCTTCTCTCACCTTCACCACCACCTTGCAAGCAAATATTAGTAATATTGATTAAACAACTCCCAAATCTAGCCTTTTGGAGCCTTTTGGATTGCTATGGTTGGAATCAGCTATATATTTTTTTCAGTTATAAATTGATAAAGAGTAGTTGTATATGTTTACAGAATAAAACAAGACGTTATGATGCATAAATACAATGTAAAATAATTCAATCAAACTAACATATCCATCACTTCAAATACATGCTCAGAAAACAGAAGTGTCCTGAGTGAACTCCAGCCTCCAGACTATCCTCGCACCATCTGTACCAGTGCCGTATCTTTAAAGCTGAATATTGTCTCCACTTCCATTTCAGTATTTTTGCGAAATCTATGATCTTCAGGAAATATCCCTTTTGCTTATCATGGTATGCAAAGATTTCTCAGGTATATGTATGGCGGAGGGTAGAATTTACCATAAACAGGCGATTACGAAAATCATCATAAAGAATTAAATACATATCACCAATTCTTCGAGCTGATCATTAAGTGGAAGAATAAAATTAGTACAAATTTGACTACATTACAAAAGAATTTATAAGTCATTAAATCACGTAATAAGGGTTGGGGATGTAGCTCAGTGTTAGAATGCTTTCTCAGCATGTAAAAGGCCCTGGGTACCACCAAAAAAGAAAAAAAAAAGGAAATAACAAGAACAAAGAGAACAAAAAAGTTACAAAATAAGAAATAAAACAATAGAGAAATCATACTTAAATGGAAACTAATAAAAACTTCTGGAGAAAATTATATTTGACTTTATTTCTAGTTATAACATTTGACCTAGTGTAGAAGATTGTAGCTATTTTAGAATAATTATTTAGGATACAAAAACCTGATTATTTGATTTATATATTTTACTTATAATTTAAATGTATTAAAATTAGCCTATTAAATTACTAGAGGAAATATTCGGGTAAATGAAAAATACTTAGAAAAATAGTCTTTATAAAAACATTTCATAGCCTATTTCTAACTGTTAGATAACAGTAAGAAATTAAAAGAGTGTTTACAGTTCATGATACCTAATTCTAATAGAATTTTGACAGATTTCTTAGTTGGAAAAAAAGGTGTGTGTATATTTTAGACCTCTATTTTTTTTGCCTTTCAGTGACCAAAATACTTCTGTATTACAGTTTCATGCTTTTTCTGTGCATTTTGTGAGTAGTTGTTGAGTTTCCTTTTGGTACTCAACATTCTGATAGAAATCAAATTATTATAAAGTATGAATGGTCTTATTTGAAGGAGATAGAAACACCCATTAAAATGTCCATCAAACTAATATTTTACTCTCAGATCTCCCTGTAGTCATTTCCTTTCTTTCTGGTATTTTATTTTCTATCCTATTTTTAGATATCCAGAAACTGAGACTTGACCTCAGTGGTGATATATTTGTCAAGGTTTTTTTTTTTTCCCCAAATCTAGTGTTTTAATTTGGATGAGAATATTTCTGAAAATATGCTTTTATCTTCAGTCTGATTATAAAATTTCATGTGTCACTTCTGCAAAGGATACATAGGAGGAAAGATCTTATGAGGAATTATTTATCTAATATAGTCTCATAAGCACAAGACCTCCTTATATAGACTTATTTGGAATCCATAGATGTAGTGTTGCCATATAGTACCATCAAGGAATATAATCCATGAATTATTTCTTCTCAAAGGAGTGGTCAAGTATCAGAATAGAAAAATACACACACACACACACACACACACACACACACACATATGTGCACTACAAATTTGGATTTATAGTTTAGGAAACTGTGTTTAGGAAACTTCATCAGGTTCCTTGATTTGTACAAAAATGCTAGGACATTTCTGGAATCGCTAAATGGATGATAGTTGACGTATTTCAGTAGATATAGAAAATATGGAAGGTATACTTCTTTAATTTAAAAATTACAGTTCACTTGGAGAAGGAACTATAACATGTGTACATAGATGGTTAAATATTTTTCCTATCATTTCTTTCTTTTGTGTTAGAAATACCCAGCTATATATCAAGTTTAGATGAGAAATCATTCTTTTATGCAGACAACATATTTAGAAGGAATTTTTCTGTAAGCAGTATCTTATTTAGGTGTCCAAAATGTATCAGGGATTTGGAGAAGACTTTATTAACCAATTATTATCCCTAAGAGGAAGAGTAGAAACATCTTAATTTTTTTTCCTTGTTTTATCACACATGACATAAAACAAATTGGATTTCATATGAGTGAAGTATAAATATCAGTATCTTTTGTCACATCATTTTTATTAGTGCAAATTGGTCATACAGATTAATGACTTCCATTCTGGCAGATTGGTATATGCATATAACATACTTTGATCATTTTAACTCCCCCCTCTTTTATCCTTCCTTTATATTCTTTTCTCTCCTCCTGAATAATAGCATTACCCATTATTTTAGATATATTTTTACTATTCTCTCAATTACATTTATTTCTGGTAAAGATTCAATTTTAAG
This sequence comes from Hystrix cristata, assembly GCA_004026905.1. NCBI lineage: Eukaryota > Metazoa > Chordata > Mammalia > Rodentia > Hystricidae > Hystrix > Hystrix cristata. The sequence continues at coordinate 495 of PVJO010003777.1, read as the reverse complement.
AATACCTCGAGATACAGAAAATGTCGCTACTTTTGTGAGAGGACAAAAGACCAAAAAGTATACAAGTGACATATGTTGATACAAACATTCTTGAAAGCATAGAAATAAATCCTCTATGGTTTGGTTTATGCACTAATTTACTGTGCTGTACATTTCATGTATTACTTTAGTTGTTTTTGAAATGTTGCTATAAACGGAGTTGGAATCTGCTAACCCTCAAGAGATCTTCCATGCTTTACTTTTTTGCTAAATGAAGACAATCAGACAAGAACTGTACGTAGAGAACCCATCAGTATTATTCTAAAAGAAAGTTATTGGATAGGGTCTTTAAATTTGGGAGGTTTGATCTTTTTGAGTTCCTTATATATTCTGGATGTTAGACCTTTATCTGAGGGACAGCCGGCAAAAATTTTCTCCCAGTCTGTGATTCTTCGTCCTACTCTATTAGTAATTTCTTTTGCCGTGCAAAAGCCTTTTAATAGGATGTGGTCCCAA